>MJUU01005097.1:111886-123106 GCA_002080025.1 Modiolus philippinarum
GGTTTCAGAATTTGTTTTTATTTTAATATTTCAGTATACCATGCTGTTGGGTACAGTACGGTTTCAGAATTTGTTTTTATTTTAATATTACAGTATACCATGCTGTTGGGTACAGTATGGTTTCAGAATTTGTTTTTATTTTAATATTACAATATACCATGCTGTTGGGTACAGTATGGTTTCAGAATTTGTTTTTATTTTAATATTACAGTATACCATGCTGTTGGGTACAGTACGGTTTCAGAATTTGTTTTTATTTTAATATTTCAGTATACCATGCTGTTGGGTACAGTACGTACGGTTTCAGAATTTGTTTTTATTTTAATATTACAGTATACCATGCTGTTGGGTACGGTATGGTTTCAGAATTTGTTTTTATTTTAATATTACAGTATACCATGCTGTTGGGTACGGTACGGTTTCAGAATTTGTTTTTATTTTAATATTTCAGTATACCATGCTGTTGGGTACAGTACGGTTTCAGAATTTGTTTTTATTTTAATATTTCAGTATACCATGCTGTTGGGTACAGTACGGTTTCAGAATTTGTTTTTATTTTAATATTTCAGTATACCATGCTGTCGGGTACAGTACCATTTCAGAATTTTAGTAATGAAGATGGTGCAGCTTCCATTATGAAAAGAATAAAAGAAGGACAGTTTAACTGTTCAACATCAGAATGGAAAGATGTCTCAGAACAAGCCAAAGATCTCATTCAAGGTGACGTTTTAATACTTGTCTATAATTGTCCTCTTGCCCAATAGATTGGGTTGTGGATATATCATTCGTTATGTTTGTCTTTTCAAAAAGTGTAAAAGTCTATATATATTCTGAATAAAAAGCTATTGAAAGATTATCTTTGTCATAGGATGCATTTTGGATAGTACTTCAACTAATAAAACAGGTGGATTTGACCTACAATTCATGCATGAGTGAACAGGTTTAAGTTTTTGTAAGAGTCCAGATTTCAGATACTACAACATGTAGATGAATAATATTTTGTCTGTAGGGGCATCTTGTATAGTTATGAATCTCCAGATAAATAATTGTCAGCTTGACCTACATTTTATGCATGATTGACTGATGCTAAAGTTTATCATAGTCACTCATGTAGTATATTTGCATGTACTATCTTTATTCCATTAAAAACATGGTTTATTGTGTCACCTGCATTAAAGCAGTGGCGACATATAGGGATCACTATCCGTCGTCTTGTGTGGTAGTCGTTGTTGTCACAAAAAATTTCTGTCACATTTTTCTCAGGAACCATGTATCCGAGCCTTCTGCAATTTTGCATGGAGTATCAGTATGGAGACATATACGGTGTAACAGAGTTTGGGATCTCTTGCATGTCCACTTATGGTTTGACGGAACTTAGAATATCTTTTTGCGTCTTGAAAATTACTGTCACGTTTTTCTTAGGGACCACAGATCCCAGCCTTCTGCAATTCAGTATTGAGTATCAGTGTTGGAACCTATATTGTGAAATAAAGTTTTGGATCTCTTGCATGCCCACTTCCTGTTTGACAGAACTTAGAATATCTTTGCCAATCGAGGTCACAAAACATTTCTGTCACATTTTTCGCATAACCACATATCCCAGTTTTCTGTAATTTAGCATGGAGTATCAGTATTGGCACCTATAATATGTAATAGAGTTTTGAATCTCTGGCATGCCCACTTCCTGTTTGACTGAACTTAGAATATTTTTCGAGTCTTGAAAATTTCTGTCACGTTTTTCTCAGAAACCACATAACCCTGCCTTTTGCAATTTGGAATGTAGTATCAATATGGGGACCCTTTAATGTGGAAGAGGATTTGGGATTTCTTGCATGCCCATTTCCTGTTGGACAGATCTTAGAATATTTTTTGTGTTATTACGCAGGCGACACATGTCATCCATGGAAGTTTTACTAGTAAGTTTATGAATTTTTTTTTCACCTTTGTTGGACTTCTATCATACTTGATATTATACTAAATATATTTTTTTTGGAGTTGCTTCCCTTGGAACAGTTGCCACAAGATTATGTATATTGTACAATNCATGTATCCGAGCCTTCTGCAATTTTGCATGGAGTATCAGTATGGAGACATATACGGTGTAACAGAGTTTGGGATCTCTTGCATGTCCACTTATGGTTTGACGGAACTTAGAATATCTTTTTGCGACTTGAAAATTACTGTCACGTTTTTCTTAGGGACCACAGATCCCAGCCTTCTGCAATTCAGTATGGAGTATCAGTGTTGGAACCTATATTGTGAAATAAAGTTTTGGATCTCTTGCATGCCCACTTCCTGTTCGACAGAACTTAGAATATCTTTGCCAATCGAGGTCACAAAACATTTCTGTCACATTTTTCGCATGAACCACATATCCCAGTCTTCTGTAATTTAGCATGGAGTATCAGTATGGGCACCTATAATGTGTAATAGAGTTTTGAATCTCTGGCATGCCCACTTCCTGTTTGACTGAATTTAGAATATTTTTCGAGTCTTGAAAATTTCTGTCACATTTTTCTCAGAAACCACATAACCCTGCCTTCTGCAATTTGGAATGTAGTATCAATATGGGGACCCTTTAATGTGGAAGAGGATTTTGGATTTCTTGCATGCCCATTTCCTGTTGGACAGATCTTAGAATATTTTTTAAGTTTATGAATTTTTTTTTCACCTTTGTTGGACTTCTATCATACTTGATATTATACTAAATATATTTTTTTTGGAGTTGCTTCCCTTGGAACAGTCGCCACAAGATTATGTATATTGTACAGTGTTGTATAATATTATGTACTATGTATGTGAATGCCTTCTATTTGTATGACCACAAAATTTTTGCAGTCATAGATCTATTTTGTATCTAACTTGCTGTCATTTAATGTTCATTTTTGAGCTTTCTTATGAATAAAGTAGTACGTATTTTGTATCTCATATAACCTACAGATCTCTTAATAGATCACTTAGAATAATAGTATATTGTCAGTAGATAAGATTTTTGACAAAAGTATTCGCATGCTACAATTTTTCCATATATATTTCTTACAAATCCTCATTTTCTGATCCAACATCAATGAAATTTGATTCCTCATAATGAAAAACATTGATCAGTTATCTCCCTGTACCAAGTTAGTTATATATGGTTAAAGTGGAGATCATTCTGATTAGCATAACAAAAGCCTCTTTTGATATTGAAATAAAAAATTATCTCCAATTTGACCATATACATGTATTGCTAACTTGGTAAATGGATAAACTGACGGTTGTTTTTCATTATTAGGAACGTAAAAAACAAAATTAGTTCTAATGTCAACGTCACGAAGATGTGAAGTTTTTCAGAAACATATCTTTCTTTTGTACGGGAACCCCTCATACATTGCTATTGTCTCATGACAATACCACAGTCCTACTGCACAAATATTCTTGCATTTTCATAGGTAATATTTCTACCACTGATATTTATTGATGACTGATTTATGGAAAATTTAATAATATTTTTCTTTTTAAGGTTTATTGACTGTAGAACCATCCAAAAGGCTGACTATGGAAGATTTGAAGGACAATGAATGGCTTAATAGACATAATAGTGCAGTATTTTCATGTACCCCTTTACGAACCCCAGGGGTTCTAAATCCCACAGTAAATAGTCAACTCAGCGTAACCTTAACTGCCTTTCATAAAGCAACTAGAGAAGGATTTAGACTTCAAGATGTTGCTAAAGCACCATTGGTATTAAAACGAAGGAAAATGATGAAAAATTCTGTGGAGGATCGTAGCTTTTCATCTGACAGTACACATTCATCGAGTTCTGGAGAATCAGCTACTCCTGTTAACTCACAGCCTTCACCCAAACGAAATTCATCAAATGTTTCAAGTGCTTCTAATACCTCGTCAATCTGTAGTACCGGATTTGTACCAAATGTTCAGAATCCTATTAACATTGATGAACACTTTAACGTTGCAGAAGATGTGACAGTAGCCTCAGTTGAAACGGACAGTGCCTCTCAATTATTTCAGAGTAGTAGAGGAGAGAAAAGAAAACACTCTGACGGTGATGATGTTATAGTTATTGATAGTGAAGAATTCTCAGCTAGTGAGTCAGAGAGTTATCTTGTAGACAGTGAAGATGAGGGGGAGTGTAGTTCTGATGAAGAAGAGGAAGGGGAGATAAATCATCGGACAGATGATAATCCTATTGTTATTGATGATTGATTAATTTGTTATTAGAGATATGATTTACAAAATGGCAGAGTTTTATAAATATGTGATATTACTTTGTTGAAATGAAGACTTTCATGAACAACACAGGTTACTTTGGTTATTAAAATCCTAGAAATGGGTCATATTATATTGTTGAAATGAAGGCTTTAATAGTCATCATCACAGGTTATGTATCTCATAATTATGATTACCATCATGAAGTTTGGTTATGAAATTGACTACTAATAGAACCCACTATTGGTTTAAATTTATGTTTGTTGATTTGCTAGCATATATTTCATTGAAATATATAATATTATCAGGATGCTTTCATTTTAAATGGTTAACATATGGCATAAAGTGATTGCTTAACAGTAGCCAAAAGCTACAAAGCGACTACTTTAGACAACTTATAAATTTACTACAATCAACGATCACAAGAATTAAGTGCTCATTCTCAGCAGGTTACTAGTCTTGCCATCTGCCATTTCTACTTAAGGTTTTAAAATGTATGGTCTGAAAAGAACTGTATAGATTTTAAAGTATTAATGAAATTTTAACTGGCAGTTTTCAAGCTGTACATGACACAATAAGGTAAATTCAGGGACAAAATATGGTACTTGGCCACTTTATTGTGCCAAGTGCACCTAGTGCAGGATTGACA
Organism: Modiolus philippinarum; assembly: GCA_002080025.1. NCBI lineage: Eukaryota > Metazoa > Mollusca > Bivalvia > Mytilida > Modiolidae > Modiolus > Modiolus philippinarum. Next base: position 116,745 of record MJUU01005097.1, read on the forward strand.
CATAGGGATCACTATCCATTGTCTTGCATCTGTCTTTCTGTATTCTTCAAAATTTTTACCATTTCCTGCATCCCCTCTTAAACTGCTGGGTACTTTCCAATGAAACTTGCAGGAATGCTTCAGTATATATTGATATATTTTAGATGTGCACCATGCATTTTGTTTTCCTTTATTTATGTTTTACTAGATTTTGAAGCTGTTTTTGGACTTAGTCATTTTAGCTTATTTAAGTTATACACTACATTATCTCCAACTCCTCCTAGACCGCTTGTTACTCTCCAACAAAACTTGCAAGAATACTTCAATATATATTGCAGATGTGCACCATGCATTCAGTTTTTGATTAATTATATTATATATTTTAGATTTTCTAACTATCTTTGGACTTATTTAAGTCATAGTGTATACCTCCATTATCCGCAACTCCTCCTAGACAGCTTGGTACTTACCAACCAAACTTGCAGGAATGCTTTAATATATATTGCGGATGTGTACCATGCATTTTTATGCCCCCAGATCGATGATCAGGGGGCATATTGTTTTTGTCCTGTCTGTTTTTCTGTTTGTCTGTCTGTGCATCTGAAACTTTAACCTTGGCTATAACTTTGAACTATATGAGGTAGACTTTTCATACTTGGCAGGTGTATAGGTCTAGTCAAGAGGAACAAAAATATGCAAAAAAAATAGGTCAGGTGAAACATCAAGGTCACAGAGGTTAAAAAGGGGTGAAATTGGCTGTTTTCACATATTTGACTGTAATTTCCTTATTATTCATCCTATTGAGACGGGGTTTGTTTCATGTTATTGCTAATAAAATTGTGCAACTGTAGTTTGTCGACAGATTTGAGGTAGCCTTTACCGTTTTTGAGAAACAAGAGGCCCAAAGGGGACAAACAGAAAAAAATGAATTTTAAAATTATTTCTCTGATCTTGATGCAGTATTTTTCTGTATGTTTCTTATAGCATGTTTAAACAGATACTTTAAACAGTTAAAACCATTTCAATAAACAAGAGGCCCAAAGGGGCTTAATCTAATTCAGAATAAGGGGTTGAATTGGGTGTTTTTATGGTAATAAACAACTTTTGAACTATGTAAGATAGACATTTAATACTTGGCAAGTGTATAGGTCTTGTCAATATGAACATAAAAATGCAAAAAAAAAAAAAAAAGGTCAAAAGTCAAGGTCACAGAGGTCAAATAGGGGTAAAATTGGGTATTTTCATATATTTTACTGTAGAATCTGGGGCATATGTAGTGTTTCACAAACACATCTTGTTTTCATTGATTTTTTATTTTTCCAGATTTTCTAGCTATATTTGGACATCTTCATTTTAGCTCATTGGAGTTTAAGGGTATACTTCAATTATCTGCAATTCTCTTAAACCGCTTGGTACTTTCAAACAAAACTTGCAAGAATACTTCAGTATATATTTTAGATTTGCACCATGCATTTTGATTTTCATTAATTTCGATATTTTCTTATTATCTTTGGACTTTGTCATTATATAACAAAACAGGAATTCTATAATATATATAATGCAGGCCACACATGTGTTACATGGAACAACCATGCACAAAATGGGATACATCCATGTGCACAAAGGGACAAAATAATGTACCCGGTCAGTTTATATGATAGAATGTGTCATTTTGTACCTGGACAAAGTCTGGTACTCGCCCAGTTTTATATTATAGAATTGTGTCATTTTGTACCTGGACAAAGTAGGGTACTTGACCAGTTTTATATTATAGAATTGTGTCATTTTGTACCTGGCCAAAGTATGGTACTCGCCCAGTTTTATATTATAGAATTGTGTCATTTTGTACCTGGACAAAGTAGGGTACTTGACCAGTTTTATATTATAGAATTGTGTCATTTTGTAAAACATATATAGTTGTTGTTATCTGTCTTTCATTTTTTCTTGGTGCAACTTTGTATATATAATCAGAACATTCCATGTTTACTTAGTTATCTAGGTCAAGGCCAAGTATTTAAGGCTAAGTATTGTAGGTCAAGGCCAAATGATTTGGTCTGAGACAAATCAGGGCACATTTATATTGTATATATCTAGTAACATGCACTCTATCAGCTCATGGTTTACCCAGCATTTTTTGTGTCGCCTGCGTTCACGCAGTGGCGACATATAGGGATCACTATCCGTCGTCTTGCGTCGTCTGCGTCACAAAAATTTCTGTCACAGTTTTCTCAGGAACTATGTATCCGAGCTTTCTGCAATTTGGCATGGAGTATCAGTATGGGGACCTATACCGTGTAATAGAGTTTGGGATCTCTCGCATGCCAACTTCCTGTTTGACGGAACTTAGAATATTTTTTGCGTCTTGAAAATTTCTGTCACATTTTTCTCAGGAACCACAGATCCTAGCCTTCTACAATTCAGTATGGAGTATCAGTATGGGGACCTATACTGTGTGATAAAGTTTTGGATCTCTTGCATGGCCACTTCCTGTTTGACGGAACTTAGAATATTTTTGTCGATTGGTGTCACAAAAAATTTCTGTCACATTTTACTCAGGAACCACATTTCCCAGCCTTCTGAAATTTAGCATGGAGTATCAGTATGGGGACCTATACCGTGTAATAGAGTTTTGAATCTCTAGCATGCCCACTTCCTGTTTGACTGAACTAAAGAATATTTTTCGAGTATCGAAAATTTCTGTCACGTTTTTCTCAGACACCACATATCCCTGCCTTTTGAATTTGGCATGGAGTATCAGTATTGGGACCTATAATGTGTAAGAGGGTCTGGGATCTCTTGCATGCCCACTTCCTGTTTGACGTTACTTACTTTTAGTGTTATTACACAGGCGACACATGTCTTCCGTGGAAGACTTACTACTAAGTGCTCAAAATAAATGAAATGTATATGACACTTTAGTTCCTATATACTAAAAAAATAATATGGGATATATATACATCAACCCAAATTCCAAAATAAAATAGCAAATGTATAGTTAAAACAAATTTATACCTTTCATAATCAGATATGCTAAAGACCAAAAATTGCAAACGATTAAAAATTTAATTTGACATACAATGCAAAAATTCATCTCTTGTATAGAAGTTTATCGAATTATTTTTTAACATAATGAGGCCTTTTTTGCAGCAGAAACTTTTTCAGGGGCTACACCTTGTATGTTTCATCATATATTTGATGTTGTATATAAGTACTAAGATTTGTTTCCATTTGAATGTCTTTCTAAAAAGGGGAGGCTTGCCTCTCTAAAGAGATTAACATTTGTTTGGCTTTTGTAAGCAGATTTGCCTCTGTCTGGAAATGCCTTTAATGACCTTTGTAGGAGATCTGACTATGCAGAGAATTGAGCTTCTTTGGAGATAATGCCGTTTTAGAGATTTAGTATTTTGTTGGGTTGTTTGCCCTAGTAGGTAGTCTATTTTGAGAGATAGTTGTCATAGGAACGAAGTCTGATGATAGAGAAATGTTTTGCCATAAAAAAAGTCTTGATAAGGAAATTGATCATTGATGTAAGAGAAAGATTAGGCTTTGTAGGCAGATTTGGATTTAAACCTTGGTTAGGAAGTTGGCCTTTGACAGGAGATAAAGTTTTGTCTTTGTAGGGAGTTCATGATTTTAGATAAGTTTGCCTTAGTAAGAATTTCACCCCTGTTGTGAGCATAAGTTTTGTGTTTTATAGAGTTTAGGCTTTTGAAGTGGAACTTTGTCATGGTAAAGAAGTTGAAAATTGACCGGAGAGAAATATTGTCTTCATAGGGAGTTTGGCTTTTTCAGGGGAAGTTTGCCTTTCAAAGGAAGCTGTCCAGAATGGTAAAGACAGTTCGTCCTTGAAAGGAGGCTGGTTTCTGAAAAGGAAGATTAGCTTGTGAAGAAGATGGCCTGTTATAAATAATTTATGTACCTTTTCATAAAAAAATCACTTGATTAACATGCCTGTCATTCTAAAGAAAATATAAGGAACAACATGCACATTGATTTAACGATGGCTTTATGAAACAGTGCCTGTTTATATATGACCTTGATAATGAAAGAAATATGTAGTACTGAATGAGTGCATGTTACTAGATATACACAAATTTGCTCAAATTCTTATCACCATGGCAACTAAAATTGGTAAAAAGAAATGTAAATTAGTTATGAATTTAATATGTTTATAGAAAAATAATTGTAGAAAACCAAAAAATGTGATATTAAAAAATTGTATAGTGTTATCATGCATGTTGGTATTATTGTTATCATTATTCATGTTGGAGTATTTTATATCTCATTATTTAGGATAAAATCATGGTTATTGTCATGTACAATACACAGAATTGTCATGTACAATACACAGAATTGTCATGTACTTAGACTTAAATTCTGAGATAGTTTTGTTTTAATAAATTCTATTCATTATTAGTGGTTTACAACATTTTTAATAGATTTTTAATATGCTTGCTTAAGATTGAATGTCAGAAATCTAAAACTGAGCTTATTTTTCAAATCAAACAATATCATAAGCTTCTGTATAAAATTCACCCACAAGTAAATGAAACTGGTATGTAGTTTATTATTTTTTATTGGTAATTTGTATGAATTTCCTTTGATCTACAGAGACTGATATTCTTAGTATCAATGAAATGGACACTATCACAAAATTATCAGGTCACTGTGAAGGTGTCACATGCCAGTTACTATGCTGACGTCATGTTTTGTACTATTTGTCGTGTTCATACGCATAATACGTTGAATGTAGAATGCATATAAATTATTGAAAGAAACAATAGATGAACTGTGCTATAAAAGAAATTTAAGCTTATTTCAATTTATTATAGAGTTTTATTTATCATTTTGTGAATTACCGATAAAAGTAGTGTAGGACATTTTGTTTTTGATACGGACTCTATCACAGCGTAACGCATCAAGCTCGCCTTGACGGGCTCACATGATACTGGCCGTGATAAAGTCCGTAATCAAAAACAAAATGTCCTATATTCCATATATATATATATATATATATATATATATATATACAAGCATTTTAAAAGAAATGGTGGTTTTAATTGGTTTTATGGCTCAGCAAATCTATGATTTAATTGACCTTATTCTATACACCTATGAACACTTAGTTTCCAGTTTATAACAAATTCCAGTTGACCAATTTTGATGTAATATTTTCCGGTATAAAATGAAAGCTCATATTGGTGTGAGGTATTATGGCTTTTTTGTCCAATTTTATAAAGAAAAGTAAAGTTAAACTGATTAGAAATGTTTACAAAGTGCTAAATTTTGATGTTTTTTAATTTGTTTCATACATTTATACCTGTGTATATCTGAACATATTTAGTAATTTTTGGATATCTAAGTTAAAATTTGCCAATTAGGATAAACAAAAAAAACCATTTATTTGAAATCCTACTTGTTTTCAAATTGACAAGCAAACATCCTTAAGAAACTTAAGAGGGTGAAATCTGTCTTTTCAAAGAACAAAGTTTCTTTTATATTTTTATACCCCCCGCAAACAAAGTTTGGGGGGGGGGGGGTATATAGGAATCACCCTGTCTGTCTGTCTGTCCGTCCGTCTGTCCGTCTGTCCACACTTCTCGTAAGCGCAACTCCTCTTAAACCACTTGAAGGATTTTGATGAAACTTTACACAAAGGAAGGACACTATATGGAGATGTGCATGAAGGAATATAATTATTGTCAGAAACCAGGAAGGGGAGATAATCCGACTTTGACTTTTCGTTGATTCCCCATGTATGGGTTACCTTGTAAGCGCAACTCCTCTTAAACCACTTGAAGGAATTTAATGAAACTTTCACATAGGAAGGACACTATATGGAGATGTGCATGAAGGAATATAATTATTGTCCGAAACCAGGAAGGGGAGATAGTTCGACTTTGACTTTTCGTTGATTCCCTATGTATGGGTTACCTCGTAAGCGCAACTCCTCTAAAACCACACGAAGGATTTTGATGAAACTTTACACAAGGAAGGACACTATATGGAGATGTGCTTGAAGGAATATAATTAGTGTCAAAAACCAGGAAGGGGAGATAATTGGACTTTGACTTTTCATTGATTTCCCATGTATTGGTTACCTCGTAAGTGCAATTCCTCTTAAACCACTTGAAGGAATTTAATGAAACTTTACACAAAGGAAGGACACTATATGGAGATGTGTATGAAGGAATATAATTATTGTCTGAAAGCAGGAAGGGGAGATAATCAGACTTTGACTTTTCTTTGATTCCCCATTATGGGTTACCTTCTTAAACCACTTGAAGGAATTTAATGAAACTTTACACAAAGTAAGAACACTATATGGAGATGTGCATGAAGGAATATAATTATTGTCAGAAACCAGGAAGGGGAGATAATTC
>MJUU01005097.1:134637-145709 GCA_002080025.1 Modiolus philippinarum
TTTTTTAAAAATTGCCCTCAGGGCAAGGTCAAGGTCAAAATGTCTACAAATTTGGTACCACTAGAAAGCACTCATCATAAGGAAGTTCCATACCAAATATAAAAACCCTACCGCTAAAAGCCTACCTTCTAGAGGCAAGGTTAAAGTTTTTTAAAAAAGGCCCTAAGGGCAAGGCCAAGGTCAAAATGTCTACAAGTATAGTACCAGAAGAAAGCTCTCATCACAAGGAAGTCTTATACCAAATATCAACATCCTAGCTATACAGGTCTCAATTCCACAAGCCAGGTTAAAGTTTTGCTGACGCCGACGCCGGGGGTATGACAATAGCTCTCCGGACATTCGTACCGGTGAGCTAAAAAATCCCATCAAAATCTGATGAAAAATAAAGATTTCACATATTTCCTTTAACTGCAATTTTGGCCCCTTTGACCCCTTATAACTCAGAAACAGTAAGAGTTACACCAAATCTGATGACATACTACCAAAAGCCTACAATGAGAGGAATATAAAGAAAAAAATCCCATTGAAAACAGATGAAAAATAAAAATTTTAGGTAATCTGCACGTTTGCAATTTTTGCCCTGTTAAGCCCCTTATAGTTTGGAAAAGAAACAAGTTATCAAAAATCTGATGGTACAGCTCTATTTTAATTTTTCATAAGGAATCCACTGCAAAAAACTGCATCAAAATGGGACTAAAAATAAAAAAAATAAAATTTTTGAAATTTCCCCTATTGGGCCTCATTTATCTCGTGAACGGTACATGCCACATAAAATCCGTTGGCATACTGCTGATTGCAAATTTCCTCAGGAGGACACTGAAAGAAACCCCATCAAAATCCAATGAATAATAAAGATTCTACAGTCAGATATGAGAAAACATCAAATTTAATCCTTTTTAGCCCCTTTTTTAAAAATGGGTGGGGCCACAATAACCAAAACTAAGCCAAGGCTTCCTTTTGTGGCAAGGAACATTGTCTTAAAATTTCATAAAGATTGATCAACTGGAACTTAAGTTATTGACCAAAAACAAAAGTGTTTACAGACAACGATGACAACGACGATGACAACGACGACGACGACAGCACCATACCATTATACGACCTCAAAAAATTTTTGCGGTCATATAAAAATCTGACAATGGTACTGTGCAATTTTGAAGAAAATCTGAAAAACGGTCTCAGAGTTATAGCCCTTTTTCCGTAAAATTTTCAAAATTTTTGCATTTTTAATTTTATATTTCAAAAAGTGTAACAGATAGAGGTCAATTGTAAATTGCAAAAATCTGCAGCATATCAAGATCTACCCATCCTGAAATTTTGAAGAAAATCCATGTACCCTTGTAGGAGTTATTGCCCCTTTTTCACCAAATTTTTAAAATTTTCATATTTTTCTTCTTTTATTTCCAAAATTATAGAATATGATGGTTAAGTGTATATGATGAAATGTGTGCCATGCTGTGGCGACTTCAAAACTGGTGTTGAAAATAGTTTGTTGACCGCCATTTTCAAAATGGCCGCCAAAAAAGGCGGGAAAATTCAACCTTGTCCGATTTCAATGAAATTTGGTTTTCAAATAGATATCGATGTTGCGACTTCAAATCCACTGTTGAAAATTGTTTGTTGACCATCATTTTTAAAATGGCCGCCAAAAAAGGCGGAAAAATTCAACAGTGTCCGATTTCAATGAAATTTGTTTTCCAAGTAGGTCTTGATGTCGCAACTTCAAAACCGATGTTAAAAATTATTCGTTGACTGCCATGTTCAAAATGGCTGCCAAAAAAGGCGGGAAAAATCAACATTATCTGATTTCAAGTAAATTTGGTATTCAAGTGGATATTGATGTCACTACTTCAAAACTAGTGTTGAAAATTGTTTGTTGACTGCCATTTTCAAATGGCTGTCAAAAAAGGCGGGAAAATTCTAAATTGTCCTATTTTGTATTTTGTAAAATTCAATGTTGTCCAATTTCAATGAAATTTGGTTTCCAAATAGGTAGTGATGTCGCAACTTCAAACTGATGTTGAAAATTGTTTGCTGATGGCCATTTTCAAAATGGCTGCCAAAAAAGGTGGGAAAATTCTAAATTGTCCTATTTCAATGAAATTTGGTTTCCAAATAGAAATTGATGTTGTGACTTCAAAACCGATGTTGAAAATTGTTTGTTGACCGCCTTTACGAAATGATGACTCAACTTCAAAACTGGTGTTGAAAGTGGTCCTTAGCAAGAACGTTTTTTGTCAAAAAAGCCCAACAAAGAAATATAGTAAAACATGATCAGACTTTATTAAATACTGTTCAAGATATTGGTGGTGTTCGAGCTACGAAAGTTTGAGAGACTGAAGATCAACTGTTTAACTTACAATTTTACCTTGATTGTGGCAACTGAAAGCCAGGTGAGCGATACAGGCTCCTGGGAGCCTCTGGTATCCTACAGTTTTTAAGTTAGGAAGTTTTTATTTTGCGGGTTGGTTGTACATATATCAAAGATGTGCATACTACTTTGATTTTGATTTTTGATCATTTTTGACAAAATTACACATTGATGAACTTTGTCATTTTTATGTATGATATTGCATATAGGGTACTTTCGAAGTTCAATAATGCAGGATTTTCTGATATATTGGGCGTGGGATATGTGAGCTTGCTTACTAAGGTTTTTTATTCCTTCAGGATACTGTAGATATTTAGTTTAATCGCATAACCATGCCATCAGTTTTGTTCCTGATTTAGAAACAATACATTTTTATGTAAGATAACATATACTCTATTTATGTCTCTGCATCAAATAGTCTGAGGGTCATATTGTTTTACCCCTGTCTGTCTGTCTGTTCGTCTGTTCGTTTGTCCATCTGTTGACAAGGAATACATGTTTTTTTCTACAGTTTTCATGCTAGGAAGTGCTGTGTAGATCATTTGTTTATATCTAAATTACAGATATTCATCGTGGAAGGAGTTTGATTTTGTTAACATTTACAAATTGTTGAACTCTGCGATATTGTCCTATTTCAACATGTATCTTGTGGAATCTTCAGTGTTTAACTTGTTTTAGTCTTTAACATGTATAATATCATTATTGCAATATAAACTTTGTAAAGGGAGATTATATGCTCTAGTTATTATCTTGATGTACTTATTATCCTTGTTTTATTTGAAGGTTTCACAATCATTCAATCGTAAGTGAATTCAGTTTTAAACAGGAGACCAAAACTTCAATATGTATTAGGTTTTTGAGGATATAAGAGTTTTTATACCCCAGTAAGGGGGGCATATATTGTTCGGGTGTGTCCGTTCGGTCGTCCGTCTGTCCCTAGTTAGGTTTACCCTCAGGTTGAAGTGTTTTTTTCTGTGAAGGATGTATGCTATTGTCATGAAACTTTATAAAAATACACATTAGTGTCTTATTTAACAAAAATCATAATAAAATTTTACCCATGCAACCAACTATCACGGGGGAAAAAGCATGATATTATGAGGTTTACCCACAGTTTGAATTTTTTTTTCTGTGAAGGATGTATGCTATTATCATGAAACTTTATATGAATACACATTAGGGTATAATTTAACAAAAATCATAATAAAAATTCATCCATGCTTCCAACTTCATGCTTCTCTGATCATGGAAAAAAGGGGGTATTATGAGGTTTTACCCTTATGTTGAAGTTTTTTAGGGCCCTGCCACATAGTGGCGGAAGCCCTATAGTAAGCAATCTGTCCTTCCGTGGGTTTGTGGGTCCGTCCTTCCGTCCGTCTATAACATAGTCTTGTCTGGGCTTTAACTTTTTTGTCTTTTGAGATAGGCTTTTGATATTTTGCATGTAGATAGATCATTTCGAGAAGATGTGTCATGAACCATGATTTGTGACCTTTGACCTTGAACTTTGTGGTCAAGGTTAGATTATTGTTTTTATAATGACAAGTCGTGTCTGGACTATAACTTTTTTTATACGACCGCAAAAATTTTTGCGGTCGTATAATGGTATTGCGTTGGTGTCGGCGTCATCGGCATCTGTGGACAGCAAAACTCTGGTTTTAGTTGATGGATCATTATCAAATTTTTGTATGATGTTTCATGGCACACGCGTAAACTGAGGTTTTAATTTTCAATTTTTGGCTCCACCCATTTTAGAAAAAGGGGCCAAAAAGGGGTGAAATTGGGTGTTTTTATCATATATTTGTGTGTAGAATCTTTATTATTAATCAGATTTTGATGGGGTTTCTTTCAGTGTGCTCCTAAGGAAATTTCAAATCAGCAGTCTGGCAATGGATTTCACATATCATGTACCGTTCCCGAGATAAATTGGGCCCAAAAGGGGCGAATCCGATTTTGATGCAGGTTTTTTCAATGGATTGCTCATGAAAAATTAACACAGCGCTCTACAATTAGATTTTTGGTAACTTGTTTCTTTACCTAGCTATGGGGCTGAACAGGGCATAAATTGCTAATTTGCAGAGTACCTAAAATTTTAATTTTCATCGGATTTCGATGGTATTTTTATACCCTGCCACATGAAGTGGCAGATTATTATGTGATACCCTCAGTTGTGTGTTTGTCCGTCCGTCTGTCCCCCGAAGGTTTCCGACTGATAACTTGTGAACGAAATAACACAAGGTCTTCAAACTTGGTATGTAAGGTGTTTACTACAAAACTCAGGTCAAGTTCGATTTTGGGTTCAGAGGTCCAAGGTGTTCTGGAGTTATGCCCCTTGAAACTTTGAAATTTTGCGAATTTTAGGGTTTCTGACTTATAACTTGTGAACGAAATAACACAAGGTATTCAAACTTGGTATGTAAATTGTTTACCACAAAACTCAGGTCAGGTGTGATTTTGGGTTCAGAGGTCCAAGGGGTTCTGGAGTTATGCCCCTTGAAACTTTGAAATTTGCAAATTTTAAGGTTTTGTACTCGTAACTTGTGAATGAAATAACATATTGTCTTCAAACTTGGTATGTAAATTGTTTACCACAAAACACAGGCCAACTATGATTTTGGGTTCAGAGATACACATAGTTCTGGAGTTATTCCCCTTTTAACTTAGAAATTTTTGGAAACGTGGCGGGGTATCTTGTAATGCACCATTACTATTTTTTGTGAAGGATGTATACTATTTTCATTAAACCTCCATTAAATAAAATACCCATTAAGGTATAATTAAACAAAAATTATTATAAAAATATATCCATGCAACCAACTTCATGCTTTACTGATCATGAAATATAGCATTGTTCAAAATAGTTGTGAGGTGGGGCATTGTGTCTGTCAGACACATATTTTTGTTATATTAGACTAAATGTGAAGATTAAAAGGTTCTTATACAAGACCATATTAAAGATAAGAAGATCATATTAAAGATAAGGGATATTTTCCACGAGTGTTAGAAATTCCCTCTTTTCCTGAGTGAAACGAGGGTGAAAGATGTATAAATTCTCACACAAGTGGACGATATCCCGATCTTTTAATTTGGTGGAATATAAAAACCCATTTTCCCATAAAATACAATGATCAAACTAAAGGGGGAGTAAACTTTCTATTCCTTGTTAAGTTTTCAACTGTGAGTGACATCAGATCATTCACAGAGTTTGTTATGGTCTTACCCACGTAGGACAGCTTCACGAGACCCTGTCTTCTATGGGCTGTTTTACAAGTGTATACGGAAGAAATTTTTATTGTTATCCTTGTACAGCACATTTTTATTTCATTTTAGCACTTTATGACTAGAACATGACAAGAAATATAGTACTTCAGCATTGTTAATTTTTGACATTTATTGTATAAAAATCAGAAAAGTCTTTGTATATAAGAATTAATTTTATTGATATGGCTTAAAGCTGCAATATAAGTTGTGCACCAGTTTTAAAGCTGCAATAGAAGTTGTACACCAGTTTTAAAGCTGCAATTTAAGTTGTACACCAGTTTTAAAGCTGCAATATAAGTTGTAGACCAGTTTTAAAGCTGCAATATAAGTTGTACACCAGTTTTAAAGCTGCAATATAAGTTGTGCACGAGTTTTACAGCTGCAATATAAGTTGTGCACCAGTTTTAAAGCTGCAATAGAAGTTGTACACCAGTTTTAAAGCTGCAACAGAAGTTGTACACCAGTTTTAAATCTGCAATTTAAGTTGTACACCAGTTTTAAAGCTGCAATATAAGTTGTACACCAGTTTTAAAGCTGCAATATAAGTTGTACACCAGTTTCAAAGCTGCAATATAAGTTGTGCACCAGTTTTCAAGCTGCAGTATAAGTTGTACACCAGTTTTAATCATTACTTTGTCTTGTTTTGCTTTCATGCTAAAATATGTATGTTATTTTCCTCCTGTATATAAGGTTCACCACTCCTCAGGTTTTTATACCCAATCACACTAAGTGACAAGGTTTTGTGTGCTACCCATTTTCACATCTATACCTCCCAGTATCCCTGAAGGTTCTGGCTTGTTACTTGCAATAGAATTGTCAGATTGACCATAAAAAACTCCAGCAAACTGTTGGTTTCATTGATGAAAGATGTCAGGATTGCTTCCTCTTGAAAAAAGGCAATTCTTTTTGAATACTTGAATACAATGAGGGTATCATATAATTTAACATTTCTCTTTAAATTTCGTACATGATTTTTTAAATTCATTTTATTTTATCCATATGAATCTTTAAAAGTCAACAAATTTTGTAGGAAGATCCTGGTCTTTCCTTCATTGTGTTTTAATGGCCTATTTTACAAATAAATGAAAAATCTAGAGCTATTTGGTTTCCTACCATCTCTAAAACAAGGATACTGACTTGTCTTAAAATTAAATATTGTCATGGACCAATACAATTTCCTGTGTGACTAATAAAATTATTTTCAGGAAATCATATCTCCTCTCTTTTTTTGACAGAAAGCAGTGCAGTTATTGTGGAAGGAAGATAATTTGTATTTAAAGAAAGCATACACATTATATTTTAAATGCTATTGCAAAGTGAGTACCGGTGACAGAAAATAAAGAAAAATGTGATAGTTTGTTCGCGTTCCAATAATGTTACAATTTGTATACAGTATTTTACCTTGAATTTACAGTTGTACACACTGTTAATCTTGAATTTACAGTTGTACACATTGTTTATCATGAATTTACAGTTGTACACACTGTTTATCTTAAATTTACAGTTTTACACATTGCTAAGGTCAACCAAGTGGCAAAAGTTTAACCGAACAGAAGTCAAAGTTTACACCCCAAGCTTACATTCTGAAACTGATCTACGGTCGCTATAAGTACACATTGTATACAACTGTGACCTTTTCCATTTGATATTTTTACACTGTATAGTCTTTTTAAGGTAACAGAACGTAGGCATGGGTTCTAAAGCTTGAGTTCAATTCAGTGGAAGTTTTGCCACTTGGTTGACCTTTGTAATATTTCATTGCTAAAATACAAACTTGTGAAGTAAAAACCTGTTTTAATTAAACTGTTACAGAACTGAAATTCCATCGTAATATGTGTGTCAAAAGGATGTAATAGTATAGAGAATTTTTCCAATTGAACAAAAATTACAGTATTTGTTCTGAAAAGGAGAAATAAAATGGCAATGTTTATAATATTCCTTCAAAAGGAACTTTTGTTAGGCAGAACTAGTGCATATTGACACACTTCCAACTTTACATCACTCTCTACATATCAATATGTCCACTCACATTTAAATTAACATTACCATATTGATTCAGGGTTCAATGAACAGGGGTATAACTAGCTGCCATTTGACAACAGCTTTTGTTTTAATCATTTTGTATTAGTTTAACAATAAGATAAGCTTTACACAGAGCATTACATCCCAGTTCAGTTTTATCGCTATGAAGAATTCTACATTGTTTATAATTTAACCATTATTCAAATACATTTGTATTTTCATACATAAGGTGATGTGTCATGTCGTGGTAGATTCTATACATGTATTTGTTAATACAACTTTTGAAGAGAGATTGTAACATGAATTTGAAATTGTCATTGTATTTGACCACAGATTGTGACATATATATGAAATTGTAATTGATCTTACATTAAGTTAATAAGAGTTATCTCCCTGTAACATTGTTATGTTTTAATCTTGTCATCATGGTCATTTTAGAGTCTTATCATGTATTTTTAAATAATAAACATATGTGACTCTTATTTTGATTCTAGAATTATATCCAGGTTGAACTAACTTATAATAGATTAGTGATACTTGGAGTAGAAAAATTTCTAAAAAATGTTGAGTATGAAGATTTTTTGTCTCGAATGCAAAAAAAAGGCACTGATAGCGAGACATAGGTGTACAAAGTATGGTGGTGATGGTGTTAACTTTCATGTTGACTTTTTTGTGACTAAGGCCATGTAAAATTAATTATCTGGTTCTCAGATACCGCCGCATGGGCAAAAACCTGGCCGCTGGCTCGTATTTATTGCCCCAAAAAAATAAATACAACGGTAACAAAATCCGCGTTCAAATTTTCCCGCTTTTTCACTTGAATTGATCAAAGAGAGACAACTCAAATTTCATTCGAAACTCTCTTGAATTTTCGTTTTCTTTGAAGAAATCGCTACTTCCGGTTTATATTCCGAATGGTTTTGTCAACAACAAAACGAAAGTTGATTTCGCTGACAATTTTGACGGGTTTTCGTGCGTTAACCCATCGTTTAATGTGAATTTGGCGGATTAAACAACCGTAAAGGAAATTATGAAAAGGGATTATGGCGAGTCTGCCTGAAATACCAGAAAACAGAGATCCTTTAATGCACGAGAATGTTTTGAACTCCAGTTTGAGAAGGGTCTCTCGAGTCGAGATCTTGTTCTGAACTCGGGGGGAAAAAAGTATCTGTCATTGCATTCACTGGAAGGGGATCCCACTATCATTTTGCTCATTGGAAGAATTTATTTTTGTGACTTCCTTGATAGATTTACCTCTATCTAAATGGTCAGTGACAGTGTATCTGACTGTAATCCTTCCACTTGTACTGCTGTCACCAACTTGTGACCACGTAAATAATACAAATACACCTTATTTACCGGATCCCATTGGATCTAATCAAGGTTCATCAATAACTCCCCTGTCTATAAGGGAGTCTAACTCAATTTTCTCCAGGAATTTCTTTAGGTGACATCCTGGTGAGGTATATATTGGATCTGTCTTTTCTTTACCTGTTTCATGTCTTTGAAGATTCCAGTTTGATTTGATTCAAGATTCATGATGCATACTCTATTTATGGTATGATCAATATACATTTTTCTTTTCTGTGTGGTACTTATGTGATGTAGGGACTATACATATATTGTCCTTGTGAAATGTCTTTACTATTTGTGTTTTTCATTGTCTTTGGAGTATTATTTTTTAACTTATGGTTTTGTTCTCTCTTACCTTAATATACTTTATCATATTTTAATATTTATTCATAAAAGCTAAAAAGTTAACGATGGAGTATGGATGAGCATACAAAATAAATACATAAATTAAATACCCTCCCTCCCTCACCATTTTTTTGAAAGTCATTATCTGAGAACCAGATAATTAATTTTACATGGCCTAATTAATTACTCATCAACTATAAGTGATTTGGTTTGTAGATTGGTGTTGGGTAGTTCATGATATTCTGCCTGGGACCTCATTTCACGGTCTAGTGAGCATGTTAAGTTTTTGTGATAAGTTCAGTTTGTCAAAAACTATCAGTTATAGGTCAGTGATACTTGATGTGTATTTGGTTTTAGGTAGGACATGACTGTCACATGATTTTTGTCCATGACCTCAATTTCATGGTCCAATGGTCATGTTAAGTTTTTTATGATTAGATCAATTGCTCAGCAATTATTAATGGTAGAGCAATGATATTTGGTATTTTGTGTGGTCTTTTGGTAGTACATGACAGTGTGTCACATAGCTTTTGTTCTTGACCTCAACATTTCATGGTCTAGTGATCATGTTAAGATTTCCTAATTAGGTCATTTTCTCAGTTACAATAAGTGGTAGGTCAGTGATATTTGGTATGTAGGTTGGTCTTTGGTAGTACATGACAGTCTGTCACATGGCTTTTGCCCTTGATCTTGATTTCATGGTCTAGTGATTTTGGTAAGTTTTTGTGATTAGGTCAGATGCTCAGTATTTGTTGATGATGCTGCAATCATATTTGGTATGTAGTTTGGTTTTTGGTAGTACATAACAGTCTGTCACATAGCTTTTGTCCTTGACCTCAATTTCACGGTTTAGTTATCATGTAAAGTTTTTGTTATAAGGTCATTTTCTTAGTCAGTATTAATGGTAGATCAATGATATATTGTTTGTTGGTTGGTCTTGGGTAGAATATAATAGCCTGCTATATGGCCTTTATCAGAAACTTCAATTTTCATAGTCTACAGAGCATGTTGTTTTTCTCAGTATCTATTGATGATATGTCAGTGATCTTTGGTATATGGGTTGTTCTTGTGTAGGACATGACAGTCTGCAATATAATTTATGCCTTCGACCTCAATTTTACAGTCTAGTGAGCATGTTTGTTTCATCATTATCTAATAATGATAGGTCAGTAATATTTGGTATGTTGGTTGGTCTTGGGTAGTATATGACAGCCTGCTATATGGCTTTTACCCTTGACTTCAGTTTCACTTACTAGTGAGCATGTTTGGTATGTCATTATCTATTAATGGTAAGTCAATGATATTTGTTATGTAGGTTGGTCATGAGTAGTACATGACAGTCTGGTAATATGGTCCTTGTTGATGACCCAATTTTATAGTATAGTGAGTTAAGTCAGTTGATTTTGGAATAAGTTTAGTGGCCATGGAGGGACACTCGTTACACATAAACAGACAAGACAGAATTCCAACTAAATGTAACATAATGAATAACACTAAATAAATTTAGAAACACCAATTCTTAGTCGAATAATAACTCTGTGATATATAGAATTTTATAATAGTAATGATAGACAGCTCTTTATATAGTTAAAATGTTATAAACATAACAACCAATCTGGAGATCTAAACATAGTAAATATGACTATACTACAATAAACATATAAACATAACAACCAATCTGGAGATCTAAACATAGTAAATATGACTATACTACAATAAA
>MJUU01005102.1:0-20585 GCA_002080025.1 Modiolus philippinarum
ATGGTCCAAAGCCAGAAAAAAGATGCAAGAAAATCAACGATTAAAATTTAAAATGGTTCGCTTTTACCTCCTTGTTTGTGGATCTAGATGAAAAAAGCCGTCCGTTGTAACCACTGTACGTTTTCCACAACCTCAGGAAGGCACCATCACAAATCCATGAACAGGAATCAATCCACAAATATGTTTAAAAATATTTCACAAAAATTTGATTGAACATTGGAAAACGTGTTTCACTTTAGAAATTGGCTGTCGACTGACCGCGTGGTGAAAAGTGTGCGGTAATTTGATCACCTTTGACCTAGCAGCCAATGAAAAGAATGCATGATGATGAACATGCATTTGGAACATGACCTTACTTCATGTCAGACACTAGAAAATCCCCAACCGTGTTATGCAATAGGAAAATTACTGAACTGGAAACTTGCTAACAAAAAGTCTTTTATTTTCAATAAATGTTATATCTCTTTGTTCGGGGATAAAATAAGTTGATTGGAAATGTACGCCATGGATAAAAATGATTTTCTGAATGTCAACCTGTAAAAGATTAAAGTAAGTACTAGATACAATTTATTCTCATTGCTCATAATGGGTGTCGGACGTGACTGACGTCCACTGACCTTTCTTGATCCCAATATAATATCCAGAAATTTTCCTGAATGGAAAAGAATTTTTAAAAAATCGTGCATTAATCTAATAAGACTTATCCTCCCGTGTGTACCGCGATTCACTTTGTACTTGTCGTGAAAAATTTCACTTCAAAATAAAAAACTAGTATCCCATATTCCATTTTTTATATATTTATATTTTATTGCAATGATATTTCTTGATGATGCCGTAAAGTATTAACAGCATCAACTACTGCTAGTATCTTAACTGTTATAAAAGTGTTTGTTCCTATCGTTGTCTACGTTTGTCTTTTGTCTAATTCGTGTTCGTCATGTGTAGTTCGATAGCAGATTGTGGCATGTGATTATAATTTTCAGCCATTATAGGTGTTTCCTGTTATCCATTTTTTACATTGTGTTTATTATATTTATAAAATAAGTGAGAACCGAACCGTCAATCCAAAACGAATATTTCAAGGACAATGGCAACAGAGACACAATATGAGTATAGCACAGAAAAGAAAAATGGGGACAACCACACACAAAGATGAACAACACGAATCCAATAAAAACCATGGATGAGATCAGGTGTACTGTAACAGTAAGCGTCTCCTGCTTCTTATAAAACAACCACCGTGTTGAACATGTCAAATCCGGTAGTAAAGTCAAATCCGTTAGAGAAAACAATAGTTATGTTTTAAAGGGGAAGATCTGTTGTCATCTGGGAAACAGATATCCCATAGCGGTTCACAAGATGGTGATGTCGACCATAAAACTTCTGAAGGGATGACTTCAAGTTTTGGGTAACATACCCTTGTTGAAGTAGCCTATTTGTGAGCAACCAGGCTCTATCAGGGAAATCACTGTATCGAACATAGGCTCTTGAATAGCGGATGAGCTAGGAGATGTAAACACCGTATGCCGGTGCTGTTGGGATGTTGCTACAAAGAAAAGGGAATTTGACAATTGGAAAATTGAGGTCATCGCGTTTGTCGTACAGCTTAGATTTAAGCTGATCCAAATAAGTGGAAGTGTTTGTGGTATCCTTGATTTCGAGCTCTTTATGGGTAGATCAGATGAAGAAAATCACCAAATTTATCTTCTATTTTTAGTAAACAGTAAAATCTCTATCTGCCATATCTAAAATATAAAAGTTTGGAATTAAACGCACTATTGGATGGAATATAAACTTTGTTGACCAATAAATTTTATATTCAAAATTTCTGTAATTGAACATTATCAAACAATTTTACTGCTGGAAACATTAATTTAGGCCACACCAAATTAATTATTCTCATTGCTCATTATGGGTATTTGACGTGACTGACGTCCACTGACCTTTCTTGATCCAAATATAATATCCAGAAATTTTTCGGAATAGAAAATAATTTTTTAAAAAATCGTGTATAATCTAATAAGACTTATCCTCCCGTGTGTACCGCGATTCACTTTGTACTTGTCGTGAAAAATTTCACTTCAAAATAAAAAACTAGTATCCCATATTCCATTTTTTATATATTTATATTTTATTGCAATGATATTTCTTGATGATGCCGTAAAGTATTAACAGCATCAACTACTGCTAGTATCTTAACTGTTATAAAAGTGTTTGTTCTTATCGTTGTCTACGTTTGTCTTTTGTCTAATTCGTGTTCGTCATGTGTAGTTCCATAGCAGATTGTGGCATGTGATTATAATTTTCAGCCATTATAGGTGTTTCCTGTTATCCATTTTTTACATTGTGTTTATTATATTTATAAAATAAGTGAGAACTGAACCGTCAATCCAAAACGAATAATTCAAGGACAATGGCAACATCGGAAAAAACAAAGCAACAGAGACACAACATGAGTATAGTACAGAAAAGAAAAATGGGGACAACCACACACAAAGATGAACAACGTGGATCCAATAAAAACCATGGATGAGATCAGGTGTACTGTAACAGTAAGCGTCTCCTGCTTTTTATAAAACAACCACCGCGTTTAACATGTCAAATCCGGTAGTAAAGTCAAGTCCGTTAGAGAAAACAATAGTTATGCTATAAAGGGGAAGATATGTTGTCATCTGGGAAACAGATATCCATAGCGGTTCACAAGATTGTGATGTCGACCATAAAACTTCTGAAGGGATGACTTCAAGTTTTGGGTAACATACACTTGTTGAAGTAGCCTATTTGTGAGCAACCGGGCTCTATCGGGGAAATCACTGTATCGAACACAGGCTCTTGAATAGCGGATGAGCTTGGAGATGTAGACATCGCTGTCGGGATGTTGCTACAAAGAAAAGGGAATTTGACGATTGGAAAAGTGAAGTCATCGCGTTTGTCGTACAGCTTAGATATAAGCTGATCCAAATAAGTGGAAGTGTCTGTGGTATCCTTGATTTCGAGCTCTTTATGGGTAGTTCAGATGAAGAAAATCACCAAATTTATCTTCTATTTTTAGTTAAACAGTAAAATCTCTATCTGCCATATCTAAAATGTAAAAGTTTGGAATTAAACGCACTATTGGATGGAATATAAACTTTGTTGACCAATAAATTTTATATTCAAAATTTCTGTAATTGAACATTGTCAAACAATTTTACTGCTGGAAACATTAATTTAGGCAACACCAAATTAATTAGCAGTTCTTTGGAAATCCCGCTCCTAAATGATCAAAATTAAAATTTAAATATAAAAATTATTTTCCCGCTCCTAAATTTCCAAAATCAAAATAAAAAAATAAAATAAAAATCCCGCACGTTGAAATCAACAAAAACTTTCCACGAATTTGATTCCAAAGTTATAAAAAATAAATCTGTGTCATTTATGCACTTGAAAAAAGGGAAAAGACAGTGTAGTTAAGCGTTAGTTTGATTCAGATGTCATGGCCGCAAAAATGATGTGGGAACAGAGTAATACAGTGTCAACTGCCTTTTGTGAATAGTCGTGAGGCGTCAAACTGGAATCATTCAAGTCCTCCCGTCTAATTCTCTCGGCAAACGCTTGAGTGGTATTTAAAATCGTATAACGTGACATTTACATCTTCAACACTCGTTGATTCGTGTTTTTCAAACTTTATTTTTTTTGTCTATGACTTGCGTAAATAAATCACAATTTGTGTACAGGCTAGTCCTATAATATAAGCCTTCGTTTATTTTGCAACTTTAAATATTTGGGCATTAATATGCACAACACATATAAAACTTGCACAACGCGAAACGAAGGTTGTAGGACTTGACTTCTAAGCTTGATGTACAGATTATTGCAGAGTTTTGAAACAATGAACAAAAAACAACCCAATATGGGAAAGCCATGTACGGTGCACTTAACAGGTTAACTCTTCTTGTCTGTTCAATAATTGGAACAGTATGAATATGTATCGGACATGAGTCATATACACAGAGACCAAGCCAATCTGATGTTAAAAATGCATAATCAGTCATGCCAGCTTAAATACTACTGACAAAAAGCTTTTTCAGTTGACGTGAATAATTTTACTTACTATATGTAGTAAATCTACACAAGACAAAACCTTCATGCGGTAAATCTTAATAATTGTTGTTCTTTGTATGGAGGTTGCATTTAGGACTTGAACATTTATGGTGCAATATTTATAAGACGTCATAAAAATTATCAAGGGAAACTGAGAAGGTTCTAGCACCAGTTTAAGATAATCACTGCCAGATATTGCCAAATTCTGCAAGCTGAACATATGTGATTATCATGTTTGAATCTGCTGGTCTTTTTTTTTTTTTGCAATTTTTTGAGTTTTAGTACATCTTAAATGATTTCTAATGATCATTTACATGTAAATAAAATAACATTTACTTTACACAATTCTTTGGTAGACTAGTTAGTGATCAATATGTGCATTGAAAAGTGTACCACTGACCATCATATATATATATGTAGTTGTGGTTATAACTATCATGCAACAGAAGGTCAGAATGTGAAATAGTTGTGTTGAAAGCAAGAAATTACATAACTGAGTTTATACGAGTGACTTTGATTTATTGAATGATTAGACACAATTATTATTAGTTCTATGATGCTCTTTTAAGTCTGGAGGTTGAATGTAAGCTGTTATGTAGGTTCAAATGCACACATTTGACACAATATCGAAATGCCGGACAGGAAAAATAAAAAAAAAAATATTTCGCTCGCTCTTAAATTCAAGAATATTTGAAGCGAAAAATTTGAAATTAAAAAAAAAATTTCGCTCGCTCGCCCCAAATTTTTTGGCCAAAATCTCGAAGAAATGCTAATTAATTTGGTGTGATCTTCGCTCTCTAATTCTTTGAATACGAGCTTCACGTGTATTTGTCAACTAAAAAAGAATTACATTGAAAAACAGATTTTCAGTCAGGAAAATATAGTTGAACAGATCATAAATGGAGTTCCCAGATGTAAATGCAAGTTTCTGTTAAGGTTCCACTAAAGTCAAAAATTAGGACACCCAGTAAACATTAAACATTTGTCTGTATTTCTCAACCTGCCAGAAATGTAGTAAAATATTATTGCGGAATATGCTCTGTTAAACATAACCTACACGTACACACTGAGAAAATTGTAAATACTACTATATGCTTTGTTTTGGGTCTTTTTAACCTGGATATGGGATGTTGTCTCCTTGACATTTACCCCATTTCCTGTCTTTTTCATATAAATACTATAATCGAATATTTCATTTTATATGCAAATCTTTTCATTTGGTAAACACTCTATTTAAAAAAAGTCAGGAGTTCTGAAAAAGGACTTTTAATCAAATTTATGTAAATTCTAAAACCGAAGGATTAACTCCCTGCATCGTAGTTTTGTCCTCAGCTATATTTGATAACTAAATACCGAAGTTACTGGGATATTGATATTATTGATTATTCGGATTTCGTTTGGTTTTATGCATTTTATGTATTTTTTGAAATTATGGATTTCCTTTGTTTGGGTTGTAGTGCTGCTGATGAGGAATAAATTTCCGAAATGGCCATACAGCTCATTAAAATTAATGCAGTTTGAGTTAACATATGTATTATGGTCTCATGTTCATTTACTCCATATTCTTTCGTAAAATTTTTAAGTTTCAAAATTGTTATGGACGTATTCTTTAATATTTAAGGAAGGGCAAGCTAAGCCGATTATTTGGGACTACTGTTCATTATCAAGATTCAGGTCAATTTTGGTACATAGCGGAAGTAATTTAACACATGCAGGTCAGAAATTGCCTAATTTCTACTTAAAAACATATGCTAATAAACAAACCAATGTTAGCTTGCCCTGCATTATATATCATAGTATTCGTCCAGAACAATTTCGACAAGAATTAGACGCTTTCCTGACCTCCTTTTTTTAAATTTGAGTATGTAACCAAGGAAAAGATTTGGTAATAAAATCTTAAATTTGAATTAATTTACAATTTATGCAGCGAGTACATGTAAATTATGTTTAAAAGAATGCATTTCTTCATGATTTATAACTATATTTCATGTAGCTTATTTATTTAGAAAGTTGTCCGAAATTCTAAGTATTTAAAGATGTAGATATAATCATTTGAAAAATACAGGCAGAAGTTTTATCTTTATTGTGTGTCCTAATTTTTTACTTTAGTGGTACATTAAGAAACGACGCTTTCCGAGTAAATTTGGAACAACCTACTATTTGCACCTTTAAACTTGAGCTTCCAGTAAAACAAAGCCCGTTTTTTTTCTAGATTTGGACCCAGTAGTCAGTACATTGGTGATGACCTGAAAACATACAATATCAAAAATATAGAAAACTTTGTTTAAACTGAGGACTATCTCCTTTTCCTTTTGCATAGCTCTGTCCTACGCTCATGTTGGCTTTTCATTTAGATCTGGTGTGTTTATTTGTTCTCTATCAGATTTTACAAAGTTTCAGTGTTTGTTCTTCCAAATGTTTTGATTAAGTATGCACTAAAGATACATTAGTTGTCGACTTTGCCATATGCAGAAACTAAATTTTCAGTAACTTCGGTATTATTTATTTAGAAAGTTGTCCGAAATTCTAAGTATTTAAAGATGTAGATATAATCAATTGAGTATAATCATTTTCTCTATCAGCGTTTAAACATGTTTCGGTTCATGGATTTCCAAATGTTTTGATTTAATCTGCACTGATAAGACATAAATTGTCGAAATGCGCATATGCAGAATCAAAATTCACAGTAACCTCGGTATTTTGTTATTTGTCAATAAAATGTCAATTAGATATGTTTGACAAAGCTGTAATTCCTATTCTTCTATATGGCTCCGAGATTTGGGGATTTGAAAATTTAGACATTCTTAACAAAGTTCATTTACGTTTTTCCAAACATATATTACATTTTGAAACAATCGACACCGAATTTTATTATTTATGGTGAATTTGGGAGATATCCTATCTCAATTTCAGTTAAAATACGAATGATTAATTTTTGGTACAGATTATGTATTGAAAATAATTAAAACTAGAGGTTGTCGGAACGACAGCTATCCCCGCACTCCCTGTTTGACACAGAAAACAGGTGTTTTACACCCTGCGCGTAATTTTTCTCAATATTTTTGAAATCAAACTATTGATAGTCGTTATTTTTGCAAAAAGAATATAAGGATAAATGGTTGTTAGGCAGAATTCCAAAAAATAAGTGGTCTTTGAGACTTTCAGGAAATTTACCAGAATTGGATTCAAATATTTTTGAAATCCATTTAGTAAAAATGTTTGTCCTAAGCTAAACACATTATTTTAGTATGGTTGTTCGGTAGAATTCCAAAAAATAAGGGGTCTTAGAGACTTGCAGGAAATTTACCAAAATTGGAATCAAATATTTTTGAAATCTTATTGATCAAAGTGTTTGTCCTAAATATAAAAAGCTATTTAAGTATGGTTGCTAGGTAGAATTCCAAAAAATAAGTGGTCTTTGAGACTTTCAGGAAATTTACCAAAATTGGACTCAAATATTTTTGAAATCCATTTCGTTAAAATTTTTGTCCTAAACTTAACAAATTATTTTAGTATGGTTGCTAGGTAGAATTCCCCAAAAAAAAAAAAAAAATAAGTGGTCTTTGAGACTTGCAGGAAATTTACCAAAATTAGAATCATATATTTTTAAAATCTTATTGATGAAAGTGTTTGTCCTAAATTAAAGAAGCTATTTAAGTATGGTTGCAAGGTAGAATTCCAAAAAAATAAGTGGTCTTTTGGACTTTCGGAAATTTACCAAACTTGGAATCAAATATTTTTGAAACCCAGTTAGTTAAAATGTTTGTCCCAAACTAAACAAATTATTTGAGTATGGTTGCTAGGTAGAATTCCAAAAAAAAATAAGTGGTCTTTAAGACTTGCAGGATATTTACCAAAATTAGAATCAAATATTTTTGAAATCGTACTGATGAAAGTGTTTGTCCTAAATTAAAGCAGCTATTTACGTATGGTTGCTAGGTAGAATTCCAAAAAATAAGTCGTCTTTGAGACTTTCGAGAAATTTACCAAACTTGAAATTGCATTTTAGAATTCTAATTATTCAAAATACCATTTTGTATTTAACAATTGCTAAAATACATAATTATATGCTCAAATTAAAAAAAAAATATGAGTCTTTGACATTTTTTAGGAAATTTACCAAAGTTGGAACTGGACTCATAATTCCGAATGCTTATTGCAAATCTACAGACTATTTGCAACAATTCTGCATAAAGATTTCATCCCTTAATCCAAAAATGTAGGAGGAGTTTGTGTCACATGCCACATGTGTCAAAATCCCCAGCTTTGGGCCTTTGTCAAAATTAACATCTTTGGGCCTTTGTCAAAATTAATATCTTTGGGTTTCTTGTTTGCACCAAGACAAAGATAAAAATCCGAAAGCTTATTGCGCATCTACAGACTATATGCAACAATTCTACAACAAAATTAAATCCATAAACCCATAAATGTAGGAGGAGTTTGTGTCACATGCCGCATGTATAAAAATTGACATCTTTGGGCCTCTTGTTTGCACCAAGAGCGATATAAAAAAAAATCCGAAAGCTTATTGCGCATCTACAGACTATATGCAACAAATCTACAACAAAATTAAATCCCTAAATCCAAAAATGTGGGTGGAGTTTGAGTCACAAGAAAAGTGTGACGGACGGACGGACAGACGGAGGGTATAACAAAATCCCGAACTTTCTACGAAACTCTAATGTATTGACTATTGTTTGTTAATATAAATAATTATGGATACGAAAGTAAACGGATAAATTTCGTAAAAAAGCATTTTTGACAATTGTGGCATGTCAAATGTTGGGAATATGACTGAATATTTAATGTAAGTAATGGGTTATATGTAGCATTAAGCAAAAATTAAAAGGCCAGTTTTTACAAGATTAGTATTCTACTTTAACTACATCCCCAAAAGCTATCTGTTACAGACTATTTAAAACAAATTTTAATTTTGAAAAATATTTTACTATTTTGTCTTTAAATAATATCATTACTCTTTGTCAATTTAGATGTGGTAGTCACCGATTGCCAGTGGAGACGGGAGATGGCAGAATATACCACGTTGTGATAGATTGTGTTATCTCTGTGCCTCCAGTGACATCGGTGACGAGTTCCATTACATCATGACATGTAAATTTTTCAGTAAAGAAAGAACAAAATATTTACTTACATTTTGCCATAGAAATGCAAATGCTCTCAGATATAATCAATTATTTAATACAGTTAACATTGTATGCTTAGAAAAATATGTAAATTTATTAGAATTATTACTGAGAAAGTCACTCCTCCTGGTAAAATAAGTTTAATATTCAAAATTTCACATACATGTATTTCCTATTATTATCCCCGCACTTTCGAATGAAAGTTCGGGGATATTGTCGTCGGCCTCGTCCGTCCGTCCGTCCGTCTGTACGTCCGTCTGTCACAAATCCTTGCGACGCGAACTCCTCCTACATTTTTGGATTCAGGGTTTTAATTTTGTTATAGAACTGTTGCATATATGCTGAAGATGCGCAATAAGCTTTCGGATTTTTTTAATATTTATCTTGATGCAAACAAGAGGCCCTAAGATGTCGATTTGACAAAGACCACAAAATGTGCATTGTGACACATATGGCATGCGACGCAAACTCATCCTACATTTTTGGATTTATTGATTTAATTTTGTTGCAGAATTGTTGCATATAATCTGTAGATGTGCAATAAGCTTTCAGAATTTTGATTCCGGTTCCAACTTTGGTAAATTTCCTGAAATTTTTGGTATTCTACCTAGCAACCATACCTTTAGCATTTGTTTTGATAAGGTTAATCATTTTCACCAACTGGATTTCAAAAATATTTGATTCCAATTTCGGTAAATTTCCCGAAAGTGTCAAAGACCACTTATTTTTTGGAATTCTACCTAGCAACAATACTGTTAGGATTTGTTTGCATTAGGGCAATCATTTTCACCAATCGAATTTCAAAAATATTTGGTTCCAATATTGGTAAATTTCATGAAAGTGTCAAAGACCACGCATTTTTTGGAATTCTACCAAGTAACCATACTGTTAGGATATGTTTTGATTAGGGCAATCATTTACTACTTGGATTTCCAAAATTAGTTGATTCCAAATTTGTTTAATTTCCTGAAAGTCTCAAAGAATACTTATTTTTTGAAATTCTACCTATCAACTTTATTTTTAGGATTAGTTTCAATTAGGACAATCATTTTTAACAATTAGATTTCAAAAATTCTTGATTCCAATTTTGGTAAATTAACTGAAAGTCTCAAATACCACTTATTTTTTGGAATTCTTCCCAGCAACCACACTTTTAGCATTTGTTATGATAAGGTCAATCATTTTCACTAATTGGATTTCCAAAATAATTGATTCTAAATTTGGTAAATTTCCTGAAAATGTCAAAGACCACTAATTTTTGGAATTCTACATTGAAATCATAGTTAAAAAATTTGTAAGCATAAGAAGAAACATTTCAGCAATTTGATTTCCAAAATATATGATTCCAAGTTTGGTTAAATTCCTGAAAGTCTCAAAGACTACTTATTTTTTGGAATTCTGCCTAACATCCATATTTTCTTTAATTCCTTATGGTAAAAATAGTGACTGTCAATAGTTTAATTTCAAAAATGTTAAGAAAATTATACCCTATAGCTGTTTTCTGTGTCAAACAGGGGTTGCGGGGATCACTATCGTTTCCGACAGTCATTATCAATGAAGGGATATGGAGTAAATGAAAACGAGACAAAGTCTCTACAAATACATGGTAAATAAGCAATGGAACAACGCTTTTATTGTTGTTCTTCATCTAGTCTAGTTGTGTGTATTATGTATTGTTATTGTCTCTATAACTATGTACATGGTTTATGAGAATAAAGATTCATTCATAAAAACCAAATCGCGATGCAAAATAAATAGACAGTCTTGAAAATTGCAGTTTTTCGCCAAAGTTCCTAAAACTAAGCAAACTGAGCTAACATTTCTACAAAGAATTTATGGATCAGCATCCAAAAGATTGCAACATTTCTAAGCTTTACAGTTCTAGACAAGATGATGTACTACCTAAAACTGTGAAAATTACTATCGATAAAGCGCTGTGTATACTTTATATTCAAACCACAACTTCATGTGTACACTGATTTTGGATAGGCTTGTGAGTTTTGGCTTTGAAAATGACGATGAACTTGTATTAATCGGTTTAAAATCCATAATTTGAAATTGGAATTTAGTTTTTTATACTTATGATAGGTTTCATTGCATTAACACATTTACTTTCCCTAACAGATGGTATGGGCAGAGACAAGAAAAATTGGATGTGCGATGAATAAATGTACAAGCCTCACGTTTAATTCTATGGCATATAAAGATGCATTCTATCTGGCATGTTTTTATGATCCTCTGTAAGTTGTTTTACTGATCTTGCTAGTGTAGTATTATGCCAAAGTTACAAAATATTTACAATTTCGTTGGTTTAAAAAAAATAAAATAAAAAAATAAAAATAAAAATAAAAATGACTTTTAGCAAAAGGAATTATTCCAAAGATATGGCGAAACATAAATTATACTCATTACACAAAAATCGCAGAACACAATCCAGTCAAGACAATGATTTTACTAGTAAAAGTTTTGTAAACTCCAAACGATGGACAACACATGGTAATAATAAATAATAATAAAATCAAGAAGGAGGAAGTTTGTCAGTTTGCCCATAGTTTACATTCAGTATCAAACTTAAAGGTGATGTTAGGATATCGTTTTTTTTTTCATTTATAATTTAGATAATTTTGGGGTAGAATAGATGCAGGTAGATTGTTCAGTGGATTTGCATCAATACAACAAGCTTCGAACCAATAGCTAAATTCAGGCATTTTACATAAACATTGAAAAGATATGGGATAAATGCACATGAGACAAAGTCCCTACAAATACACGATAAAACTAATTGAGTCATCATTCAATTCATCAACAAAATATTGATGTAAATGGATGTTAGTGATTGATCTAGAAGAGTTGAGTAGAAGAGATGAAGAGACGGCACAATGCGACCACAGGTACTCGTTGACAGGACCCTAAATGTGCCTTAGTAAAATAACTAAATACCGAAGTTACTGTGAAACCCTTGCGGACTCACGACGCTGTTTGAGAGTACATGAGCCAAATATCAATCAGGAAATGTCAGTGAATAGACAAATATAACATTTTCCATAAAATTTGCATAGTTGGCGGACACCCACATACGAGGAACCTGTAGGGCCTGTCCAAAAGTACCTGTGAATGTGTTTGTTGAAACAAACAAAAAAAGACTATGAGGTTAGAGGTATGAGGTATGAGCAAAGCTCATAGTTGAAGGCTTCGTGGTGACCTCAAGATGAAGAACAATAATTTAAGCGTTGTTCAATCACGTGGTAGAAACCATGTATGTGTCTCATGTAATATTTCTGAATTGTCAGTTTCGAAAATAAAATCTGAATACACTCAAATATGACTATTTGTATTTGCGAAATAGATACATTGTAATTATCTTGTCAAATGATGGTGAAATTTATTGTAGATTAATTATTTTGCAGGCCGGAAAAAACAAACAAAGTAGATGAAATATTAATAAAAATGAAGTCACTGGAGGTCTTCAGTTGTAAAATAATACCATTTTCGTTTTTGTAGTGGGAATGACATGTCGAAGAATCCGTATTTGAAAGGTGACGGGTGTTCGAAATGTATCGAAGATCAAGGATGTGAAGATGGTCTCTGTACAGGTATGCTTATATTATACAAAATGTTCAACCATTGCATTTGCCGATTTCCAGCAACGCTAATTGCCATTTTAAATGTTGACTTTGGGGTTACCCGAGTGCATATCTATATCTCATGGTTAAAAAAAATCGTTAAACACATAGTTAATACATTTGTTATCAAATTTAATATTTTCAATTTTATTATAAGCACGGACATTGACATAATCGGCACACATAAAGAGACAAAACGAAGATCGACGAGTCAGAGGCATCTTGAATCTAAAATTCATTTCATACAAAGTAAATTTTTAACAAATAATAGTTATCGTATATACTAGGTACATTTATTTGAAGGCAATAGCCAGGCACCTGAATCGGTTTTCAGGGGCTCCGGCTACTGAGCTGCCGGGCGCGTCCCCAGTTGGTGGAGGGGAATCCTTTGTCTATGCGGGGTAGTCAACTCATAATACGGAAAGCCTGACCGCGAACCATTGTTGTCAAACTGTGTAGAGAAATGTCTCGCTCCATGCAGTATAAAGACCCCTTATATATTTCTCTAAAGAGAGCAGACGCACCGAGTGTCGTATGGAAGACTAAATTTCCTGTCCCTGCACATTCTCCCCAAAAGTCGTTGCCCCGGTTGCCCCTTCCACCTTTGTTTCTTTCTTCTTTTACCGATTGATCTACTTTGATTTACTTTGAATTGATTAACTTGCTCTCGTCCTCATATAGCTGAAATATTGCTCATTGAACATTAAACTCTACCTAATCAATCAATCAATCAATTGAAGGCAATAACTGTGCTATGTATTAAAAGATTTTTAAATATATTCATCATAACGAAAGGATGAGTGGCAATAAGACCCATTTTTGGCCCAAGATTTTCCATGAATCTAAAACTAAGCAAACAGATGTCTGATGTCGCTGAAACATTGAACAAATAAAGAGCTTAACGAAAATGATAAGCTTTTGTCGTTACAGTTTGATTCTCATGCTAATCAGTTTACTCAAAAGATATATTTTTGGAAATCATCCGAGTATCATTGATTTTTGCTGTTTTACACAGTTTTGTGCTTAGCAAAATGTGGGCGGTTCTCAATAACAACTTCATATTTGGTGAAAATGAGTAAAATAATGCAATACATAATTTCTGAAAGTTTGAAGTTGTTGTTTGCATATGCCCTATGTGAACTACAGGAAAATTTGTACCGAGAACATTCAAAATTGCAGATTTTTCACATTTTTTCCATAAAAGACGACTCCCTGTCATGTCACAATAATGTCAAAATGAAAGGAATTTGTATTATTTGATGTTTTTATTTTGAAGACACATAATAAATAATATTTCCAAGAAATTTCACACTATTTTAAACAACTTCCTTTTTTAAAGGCCGAATATGGGTCTTTTTGCCACTCATCCTTTAATGTTTATTATGCAACTTTGGTATATTTGTAATTTGCTGTATAGTAATTTCTAAAAGACCCCATTTGACGAAATATTTGTAGATAAGGCTTTGAACCTGTGGAAGACTTCTTTTATTCACCAGTTATCTCTTGAATGTGTCAAATTCACTTGAATTTTTCTTCAAAACATATCAAATATGTCCCTGACTACTTTTAAAAAAAGTAAAAAGGATAAAAATTTATAAAATTTTCAAATATTATAACAATACAGATTATTGCACTGTGGTTTACTTAAATCAGTAAAGTCAGTCGTTTTAAGTTTGTGCATAGCACAACTTACACTTGATCTTTTATCAGATTGCTTACAATGGAACTGAAAATACTGTATACAAAACAACTGAAGAATCATCTGAAAAGTCTCAGAAATCATTTCTGATGGCTACTGTATACAGAGCAGGACATGCTCCCCCTTCCCCAGCGCCTGGTGTCACTCTTTTTTAGAGTTAACTCTGATAGTGCTTTAGATTTTATCGTTGTAATTGTACTGTTTGTGTTTTGTGGTTGTGTAGCGTCTTTGACCATCCGTCTTCTGGTGTTCTTACTTTTGCCTTGTCTCTGGACTTTGATTTAAAATGTATATAATCTTGTTCTTTGTTCCTTCGGTATTCTACTGCCGTTGTTTCATGAATTATTTCAATAATATATTGATATAATGCTTGACGAATCATCATCGGGACCTAGTGAGCTCTTAGACGTTGAAATTGCAGAAATAATATTACAATGTACTGAAAACAAACACAGTGTACATATAAAAGAACAACATTTGTTGGTTCAACAGGTAATTGTGTAATATAAGTTCTACAAAAGTCTGCTTTTGGTGATCTCGGTACTAAATAAACTGAAACTATGCTGATAAAAGGGAAAAATAATATTTGGCAGTGAGTAGAGCAATCTGGTTATAACTTAATAATTCTATGTGTTTTTTTTAAACACTGATACCATTTATTGATAAGGGAGAGGAAAGACCTATTGTGAAAATTTGGATAAGCAGTGTAAAATGTGGGCGGAACAAGGTGACTGTAATGACGAAAAGAAGAAATACATGAGGAAAGATTGTAGGTTAGCGTGCAATTTCTGCGACAGTGCTGACATTGTGAAGGAAGGTAATAGATAAAAAAAATTGCAGAATTTCTTCCTAGAGTTAGGCTACCTTATAATGATAAAGAGTAAAAAATTGTCTCATTTATCGTAATTTATTCATTCCGTGTATGGCACTCGGTAGATGTCATTGGTACTGGTTTTGGCTTCTTATTTCGGTATTTGACTACTTTTGGATTATGGCTTTCCATATTGTTTGATTGTAAGGCTACTGATGAGAGGTTACTACTTTTAACACGTGTACAGCATAACGAAATTTACTGTTTTTATGCAACTTCGGTATTTTTTGAATTTTTGAACCGTTGGGCCGATGCCACTGCTGGTTTACGAGAGGCCCCCCGAAGGTATTCACAAGCCCAATAGTCAGAATTATATGAAATGAAAATTTTACCTTACGTGTTTCAGAAATTTACTGTATTTTTAAAAAAATCGAACCCCTTAAAAAGACACTCGGTAGATGTCCTTGGTACTGATTTTGGCTTCCTATTTCGATATTTTTGGAAATGAATACTTTTTAGCTCACCTGGCTATGCCTATGCTATCCCTATGCGAACGTCGTCCGTCTGTCCGTCCGTCAACAATTTCAAAAATCTTCTCCTCTGAAACCACTGGACCAAATGTAACCAAGCTTGACTTGAATCATCACCAGGGTATGGCTTCTCAAAATTGTGTTCGATTAGTTGGCTGGTCAAACAACATGGCCGCCATTGCTAAAAATAGAACATAGGGGTAAATTGCAGTTTTTGGCTAATAACTCTAAAACCATTACAGATATAAAAAATCTGACATGGTGTAAAAATGATCAGCATGATGAGATCTACCCACTGTGCAATTTTGAAGAAAATCTGAAAACCCATGTTGGAGTTATAGCCCTTTTTCCGTTATATTTTCAAAATTTTTGCATTTTTTATTTTTTATTTCAAAAACTGTAACAGATAGAGGTCAAGTGTAAATTGCAAAAATGTTCAGCATATCAAAATTTAGCCACCCTGAAATTTTGAAGAAAATCCATAAACCGTTGTAGGAGTTATTGCCCTTTTTTCACCAAATTTTTTAAATTTTTGTATTTTTCATCTTTTATTTCCAAAACTATAGAAGATACAGGTTAAGTGTAAATTGATGAAATGTTTGCCATGCTGTGGCGACTTCAAACTGATGTTGAAAATTGTTCCTTGACCGCCATTTTCAAAATGGCTGCCAAAAAAGGCGGGAAAATTCAACATTGTCCGATTTCAATGAAATTTGGTTTCCAAATAGATTTTGATGTTGCGACTTCAAAACCGGTGTTGAAAATTGTTCGGTGACTGCCATTTTCAAAATGGCCGCCAAAAAAGGCGGGAAAATTCAACATTGTCTGATTTCAATGAAATTTTGTTTCCAAATAGATATTGATGTTGCGACTTCAAAACCGGTGTTGTAAATTGTTAGTTGACCACCATTTTCAAAATGGCCGCCAAAAAAGGCGGGAAAATTCAACATTGTCCGATTTCAACGAAATTTGGTGTCCAAATAGATATTGATATTGCAACTTCAAGACCGGTGTTGAAAATTGTTCGTTGACTGCCATTTTCAAAATGGCCACCAAAAAAGACGGGAAAATTTTACATTGTTCGATTTCTATGACATTTGGTTTTCAAATTGGTCTTGATGTCGCAACTTCAAAACTGATGTTAAGAATTGTTCGTTGACCGCCATTTTTAAAATGGCCGCCAAAAAAGGCGGGAAAATTCAACATTGTCCAATTTCAATGAAATTTGATTTCCAAGTAGATATTTGATGTTGCGACTTCAAAACCGATGTTGAAAATTGTTTGTTGACTGCCATTTACAAAATGACGTCTCAGCTTCAAAACTGGTTTGAAAGTGGTCCGTAGCAAGAACGTTTTTTGTCAAAACAGCCCAACAAAGAAATATAGTCAAACATGATCAGACTTGAAAAACAGTTCAAAATATTGGAGGTGTTTGAGCTACGAAAGTTTGAGAAACTACAGATCAACTGTATAACTTGCAATGTTGCCTTGATTGTGGCAACTGAAAGCCAGGTGAGCGATACAGGCTCCTGGGAGCCTCTGGTTTTACTACTTTTGGATTATGGCTTTCCATACTGTTTGATTTTAATGCTGTTGATGAGAGGGTTACTCCTTGATCACGTATACAGCATAACGAAATTTACTGTTTTTATGCAACTTCAGTATTTTTTGAACCATTGGACCAATGCCACTGCTGGTGGACCAGAGGTCTCTACGGGTATTCACAAGCCCAATAGTCAGACTTGTCTGACATGAAAATTTTACCTTGCGTGTTTTAGAAATTTACAGTTTTATCAAAATTCTAACCCCTTAAAAATACTGAGGCTTCGTTCCGTGTATGGCACTCGGTAGATGTCCTTGGTACTGTTTTTGCCTTCCTATTGCGATATTTTTGGAAATGAGTACTTCTTTCTTTACTTCTTTTGGATTATGATTTTCCATATTGTTGGATTTTGATGCTGCTGATGAGAGGTTACTCCTTGAAACACGTGTACAGCAGTTTTATGCAACATCGGTATTTTTTGTATTTTTTCTTATCAGTTTTGTTTCTATTCATATACACATATTTTAATCGATTTCTGGAACTTTGTTTTGCCATAGAAATACAAAAAACTATGAAATTTGTTTCAAGAGAAGATCAAGTGTATGGGTAATCTTTGTAGGCATAACATCACAAGGGTGTGGATATTTTTATATGGACATTGCTGAAAGAGCTCTATAGAAACCGGTGGTTTATGTTCTGTTTCAGTATTTATTCGTGGGTTTTAAGATTTTGAGTCTTTAATAGATATCCAATCAATCTTCCTCTTTCATGAATTTAATAGTATTCATGTTAATAAAAATCTACCTATTTGATTTAAATGTGTAGTATAAAATATATGTCTAAGCAAGTAAAACAGCTTATCCGGAAGCCGCCATGTGGCCTTTTCGACTTTTAAAACATGATTTTTTTTTACTTTTGCAATGACCTTAACATAGAGGCCTAAATAACGATGAATGCCACATACCTTTCAATTAGGTTGTGCTGGGTCACTCCAGTAAAGCATTTTTTTATAGTTCGTTCGTAAAAATCAAATAACGCTATATTTACTTTATATTGGCCATGAGGAGTTTCAAGTAAAAAAAAGTGGCGAACAATGTATTATTACAACGCAATCATCAGTAGTCCCGTGACAAAAAAACCCCGCAAATTTAAAAAAAACACAACACCTGTTCATTTATAAAGTTAACTGAAAATAGCTCGTGAAGCAATTAAATAGAGGATGAAAAATCTATCAACCCTTGAAACAATAAATTGGGTTAATTCCGTAGAGCAGGATTTGTTACTATTGTTGCCTATAGGAAAATTAATGGCTTATTGTATACAATACATCACCGTCTTGAGGAGCGTATAAAAAGTATAAATCGCGATATGTAGACTCCACAATTGAAAGAACTTGAATGATGCGGCATGGAAATGGCAGAAAAAGAAGTGTTCAAAACTTGGACGAAGTAATATTCTTCTCAAAACAGTGAACTTAAATAAAAGTTATTGGGTCGGTTATCAAAGGTCGAAAGTAAGAATGTCTCCCCACAAGATCAAAAGTCTAAAGTAGAAGGCCAAAATCAAACAAGGGTTCGGCAGTAGAGCTGCCGGGTGCGTCCCAAGGTGGTTGATATGGGAATGCCCTGTCTATGCTGGGTAGTCAGTGAACGCCTGACCGCGAGCCTTTATAATCTGACTGTGTGGAAAAACGCCACGCCGAACCCTAAAATATAATGTCTTTCAAATTTTAAGATTTTATGTGCACTGAAGAGACATAAGTTGTCTAAATAGCCATATGAAGAAACTAAATTTACAGTAATTTCGGTATTTAGTTATTCGTATGTTTGTGTGGCAAAATGTATATAAAATTAAAACAAAATAAAATTAACTGTTTGATTTCAGATGAATGTGCTGATGTAAAAGGCAAAAACTGTGAAAAATATTTATGGACCTGTAAAAATCCAACCAAATACATGCAGCTGAACTGTAGAAAGACATGTAATCTCTGCTAAATGACCAAACTAACTTAATGGAGAATACGAACAATGGACATTTTGCATAGTTTCACAATATTTATCTTTTATAACTGTATATATAGCGTAAATGAATAAATCATTGCAGTTGAGGTGTTTATTGTGCATTAAAAAAGTCATTACATATTAACAATGTATATACACAGATAAATACGGGTAACAATATAATTCAGTTGTAATTAATGCTTAATTTTGCTAGGAATTACTGTCGTAAAATTGGTGAATTTAAGTATTGTCAGAACTACAAAGCCTCCTTTTTTATAATTGTGAATTTTACAAGCACGGTATTTTATTTTTTAAACTGACAAGTAACTTTACAACAGATTTTTTTTTATTTAGAATAATTTCATATTTTCTTAAAGCTGACATTGCGGATTTCCTGAAAGGTGAAAAATCTTTTTTTTTTTTAATGAATAACTTCATATTTACAGAAACATAAATAAACAATACAATGACATAATACATGTACAAACAAGACAATCACAAATACAAGAAATAGGATATGATAAGAAAGACATATTTTTAAAACACCATACAGCAGGAATTATATTAATTAATAAATTCAATATGGACAGGCAGTTAAAGTTAAATATTCTAAGCGTAATTTACCATTTTTATGGATCTAGAATTTGGCTCCAGGGGTTCCAGTACTTAACATATTCATCAGGATTAAAGTGTCCGAAAGAAACATATTTCTCTAAAGTTAAGTTTTCTTTTAAAAAATTTTTCAGGGCATTTAAATTTACCCTTCCATCACTTAACTTTACTTTATAAATATAGAATTTTGTAAGTAGAAGTATCTTATTTTTGACAAAATTCAAACCATTCCCAGATAATGTACCAAACAAAACTATTTCCATATTTAAAGGAATTTCTATATTTGTCATCTCAAAAATCCAACGATTCAAGTCAACCCACAATTCTGATATCTTATGACAGCCCCAAAATAAATGTTGAATGGTTTCTGGCTCCTCATTGCAGAAAGTACAAACATCAGAGAGTTTTAATTTTATCTTGAATAAGAAAGTGTTTGTGGCTAATATATGATGTACTATTCTATACTGCAACCAGTTGAGTTTAGTATTTTTTGTATATTTAGTACAGTACAGATGCACTTTTTTCCAGTTTAACATGTTG
>MJUU01005103.1:0-10051 GCA_002080025.1 Modiolus philippinarum
AGGAAAGCTGTTCAAGGAGATCTTTGGAATTTTTAAGAATCCACATCACATTAGGGGTAAGGTTACTGTTAATTAGATTAGGGTTAGGTTTACATTAATATAAAAAGGGCGTAGGGTTAGAGAAAAATACATTAGGGTTAGGCGCACATTATATACATTGGGGTTAGGAATACAGCTATACACATAGGGGCTAGGGTTACAGTTATATACATTAATGGTAGGGTTACAGTTATATACATAAGGGGTAGGGTTACAGCTATATACATAACTGTTAGGGTTAGTTATTTACATTAGGGTTAGGGTTACAGTTATTAACATTAGGGTTAGGGTTACAGTTATCTACATTAGCGGTAGGGTTACAGTGATTTACAATAGGGTTAGGGTTACAGTTATTTACATTCGGGGTAGGATTACAGTTATTTACATTAGGGTTAGGGTTACAGTTATTTACATTAGGGTTAGGGTTACAGTTATTTACATTAGGGCAAGAGTTACAGTTATTTACAGTGGGGGCAGGATTGCAGTTATTTAGATAAGCGGTTGGGGTAGAGTTATTTTCATTAGGGTTAAGGATATAGTTATTTTCATTACGGGTAGGGTTATTGTTATTTACATAAGGGTTACAGTTATTTACATTAGGGGTAGGGTTACAGTTATTTACATTAGGGTTCGGGTAGCAGCTATTTACATTACGGTTAGGGTTACAGTTATTTACATTAGGGGTAGGGGTACAGTTATTTACATTAGGGTAAGGGATACAGTTATTTACAGTAGGGGTAGGGTTACAGTTATTTACATTAGGGTTAGTGTTACATTTATTTAAACTAACAGTAGAGTTACAGTTATTTACATTAGGAGCAGGGTTACAGTTATTTACATTAGAGTTAGGGTTATAGTTATTTACATTAGGGTTACAATCATTTAGATTAGGGTTAGGGTTACAGTTATTTACATTAGGGTTAAGGTTACAGTTATTTACATTAGGGGTAGGGTTACAGTTATTTACATTAGGGGTCGGTTTACAATTATTTAGATTAGGGTTAGGGTTACAGTTATTTAGAATAGGGTTAGGGTTACAGTTATTTACATTAGGGGAAGGGTTACGGTTGTTTACATTAGGGGTGGGGTTACACTTATTTGCATTATTGTTAGGGCTACAGTTGTTTACATTAAGGGCAGGGTCACAGTTATTTACATTAGGGATAGAGTTACAGTTATACACATTTGGGGTAGGTTTACAGTTATATACATAAGGGGAAGGATTACAGTTATATACATTAGGGCAGGGTTACAGTAATATACATTAGGGGTAGGGTTACATTTATATGAATAGGGCGTAGGGTTAGAGAAATATACATTAGGGTTAGGCGCACATTTATATACACGAGGGTTAGGAATACAGCTATACATATAGGTGTTAGGGTTACAGTTAGGGGTTAGAGTTGTATACATTAGGGGTAGGGTTCCATTTTTATACATTAGGGTAAGGGTTACAGTTATATACATTAGGGGTTGGGTTGCAGTTATATACATCAGTGGTAGGTTACAGTTATTTACATTAGGGGTAGGGTTACTGTTACGTACATTAGGGTTAGGGTTACAATTATTTAGATTAGGGTTAGGGTTACAGTTATTTACATTAGGGTTAAGGTTACAGTTATTCACATTAGGGGTGGGGTTACAGTTATTTACATAAGGGGTAGAGTAAGAGTTATTAACATTAGGGTAAGGGCTATAGTTATTTACATTAGGGTTAGGGTTACAGTTATTTACATTAGGATTAGGGCTATAGTTATCCACATTAGCGGTAGGGTTACAGTTATTTACTTTAGGCTAGGGTTACAGGTATTTACATAAGGGTGAACTCTACAGTTATTTACATTAGGATTACAATTATATACATTAGGGGTAGGGCTACAGTTATCTACATTAGCGGTAGGGTTACAGTTATTTACGTTAGGCTAGGGTTACAGTTATTTACATAAGGGTGAACTCTACAGTTATTTACATAAGGATGAACTCTACAGTTATTTACATTAGGATTACAATTATATACATTAGGGGTAGGGTTGCAGTTATATACATCAGTGGTAGGTTACAGTTATTTACATTAGGGGTAGGGTTACTGTTACGTACATTAGGGTTAGAGTTACAGTTATATACATTAGGGGTAGGGTTACTGTTATATACATATTAGGGGTAATGTACAGTAATATACATTCGGGGTAGGGTTACTGCTATATACATGAGGGGTAGGGTTACACTAATATAAATAAGGGGTAGGATTACAGCAATATACCTTAGGGATAGGGTTACAGTTATATACATTACTAGTAAGGTTACAGAGGGTAAGGGTTGCAGTTTTATACATGAAGGGTAGGGTTCCTGTTGCATACATTACGGTAAGGGTTACAATTATATAGATTAGGGTTAGGGTTACAGTTTTATAGATAAACGGAAGGGTTAGATTTATACACATTAGGAGCAGGGTTACAGTTATACACATTTGGGGTAGGTTTACAGTTATATACATAAGGGGAAGGATTACAGTTATATACATTAGGGCAGGGATACAGTAATATAAATTAGGGGTAGGTTTACGGTTACATAGATATGGGTTAGGTTTACATTTATATTAATAGGGCGTAGGGTTGGAGAAATATACATTAGGGTTAGGCGAACATTTATATATATTGGGGTGAGAATACAGCTATATACATAGGTTCTAGGGTGACAGTTATATACATTAATGGTAGGGTTACATTTGTATACATAAGGGGTAGGGTTACATTTATATACATTTTTAGGGTTAGAGTTATATACATAAGGGGTAGGGTTACAGTTATTTACATTAGGGGTAGGGTTAGAGTTATTTACATTACGGGTAGGGTTACAGTTATTTACATAAGGGGTTAGGTTTATAATTATTTAGATTAGGGTTAGGGTTACAGTTATTTACAATAGGGTTAGGGTAACAGTTATTTACATTAGGGGTAGGGTTACATTATTTACATTAGGGGTAGGGTTACAGTTATTTACATTAGGGTAGGGCTACAGTTGTTTACATTAAGGGTAGGGTCACAGTTATTTACATTAGGGATAGGGTTACAGCTATACACATTTGGGGTAGGTTTAGAGTTATATACATAAGGGGAAGGATTACAATTATATACATTAGGGCAGGGTTACAGTAATATACATTAGGGTTAGGTTTACATTTATATAAATAGGGCGTAGGGTTAGAGAGATATATATTAGGGTTAGGAGCACATTTATATTCATTGGGGTTAGTAATACAGCTATACACATAGGGGCTAGGGTTACAGTTATATACATTAATGGTAGGGTTACAGTTGTATACATTAGGGGTAGGGTTACATTTATATACATTAAGGTAAGTGTTACAGTTATATACATAAGGGGTAGGGTTACAGTTATATTCATAACGGTTAGGGTTAAAGTTATTTACATTAGGGTTAGGGTTACAGTTATTTACGTTAGGGTCAGGGCTACAACTATCTACATTTGCGGTAGGGTTACAGTTATTTACGGTAGTCTTAGGGTTACAGTCATTTAAATTAGGGGTAGGGTTACAGTTATTTACATAAGGGTTAGGTTTACAGTTATTTATATTAGGGTTGAAGGCTACAGTTATTTACATTAGGGTTTAGGTTACAGTTATTTATATTACGGGTAGGGTTACAGCTATTTACATTAGGGTTAGGGTAACAGTTATTTACATTAGGGTTAGGGTTACAGTTCTTTACATCAGGGGTAGGGTTACAGTTATTTAGATAAGGGGTTGGGTTAGTTATTTTCATTAGGGTTAAGGATACAGTTATTTACATTAGGGGTAGGGTTATTGTAATTTACATTAGGGTCACAGTTATTTACATTAGGGGTTGGGTTACAGTTATTTACATTAGGGTTAGGGTTACAGTTATTTACATTAGGGTTAGGGTAACAGTTATTTACATTAGGGGTATGGTTACAGTTATTTACATTAGGGTTAGGGTAACAGTTATTTACATTACGGTTAGGGTTACAGTTATTTACATTAGGGGTAGGGGTACAGTTATTTACATTAGGGTTAGGGCTAGAGTTATTTACATTAGGGGGCCGGTTACCTTTATTTACATTAGGGTTAGGGTTACAGTTATTTACATTAGGGGTAGCTTTATTGTAATTTACATTAGGGTTACAGTTATTTACATTAGGGGTAGCTTTATTGTAATTTACATTAGGGTAACAGTTATTTACATTAGGGGTTGGGTACAGGTATTTACATCAGGGTTAGGGTTACA
Source organism: Modiolus philippinarum (assembly GCA_002080025.1). Taxonomy (NCBI): domain Eukaryota; kingdom Metazoa; phylum Mollusca; class Bivalvia; order Mytilida; family Modiolidae; genus Modiolus; species Modiolus philippinarum. The sequence goes on from MJUU01005103.1 coordinate 4,305, forward strand.
GTAATTTACATTACGGGTAGGGTTACAGCTATTTACATTAGGGTTAAGGTGATAGTTATTTACATTAGGGGTAGGGTTATTGTAATTAACATAAGGGTTACAGTTATTTACATTAGGGGTTGGGTTACAGTTATTAACATTAGGGTTAGGGTTACAGTTATTTAAATTAGGGTTAGGGTTACAGTTGTTTACATCAGGGGTAGGGTTACAGTTATTTAGATAAGGGGTTGGGTTAGAGTTATTTTCATTACGGTTAAGGATACAGTTGTTAACATTAGGGTTAGGGTTAGAGTTATTTACATTAGGGGGCCGGTTACATTTATTTACATTAGGGTTAGGGTTAGAGTTATTTACATTAGGGTTAAGGATACAGTTATGTACATTAGGGTTTAGGTTACAGTTATTTACATTACGGGTAGGGTTATAGCTATTTACATTAGGGTTAGGGTAACAGTTATTTACATTACGGTTAGGGTTACAGTTATTTACATTAGGGGTAGGGGTACAGTTATATTCATTAGGGTTAGGGATACAGTTATTTACAGTAGGGGTAGGATTACAGTTATTTACATTAGGGTTAGTGTTACATTTATTTAAACTAACAGTAGAGTTACAGTTATTTACAATAGGGGTACAGTTATTTACATTAGAGTTAGGGTTATAGTTATTTACATTAGGGTTACAATCATTTAGATTAGGGTTAGGGTTACAGTTATTTACATTAGAGTTAAGGTTACAGTTATTTACATTAGGGGTAGGGTTACAGTTATTGACATTAGGGGTAGGGTTACAGTTATTTACATTAGGGTTAGGACTTCAGTTATTTACATCAGGGGTAGGGTTACAGTTATTTACATTAGGGTTAAGGTTACAGTTGTTTACATTAGGGGTAGGGTTACAGTTATTTACATTAGGGGTAGGTTTACAATTATTTAGATTAGGGTTGAGGTTACAGTTATTTAGAATAGGGTTAGGGTTACAGTTATTTACATTAGGGGAAGGGTTAGGGTTATTTACATTAGGGGTGTTGTTACACTTATTTGCATTATTGTTAGGGTTACAGTTGTTTACATTAAGGGCAGGGTAACAGTTATTTACATTAGGGATAGAGTTATAGTTATACACATTTGGGGTAGGTTTACAGTTATATACATAAGGGGAAGGATTACAGTTATATACATTAGGGCAGGGTTACATTAATATACATTAGGGGTAGGGTTACATTTATATAAATAGGGCGTAGGGTTAGAGAAATATATATTAGGGTTAGGCGCACATTTATATACATTAGGGTTAGGAATACAGCTATAGGGGCTAGTGTTACAGTTAGATACATTAATGGTAGGGTTACAGTTGTATACATTAGGGGTAGGATTGCATTTTTATACATTAGGGTAAGGGTTACAGTTATATATATTAGGGGTTGGGTTGCAGTTATATACATCAGATGTAGGTTACAGTTATTTACATTAGGGGTAGGGTTACTGTTACGTACATTAGGGTTAGGGTTACAATTATTTAGATTAGGGTTAGGGTTACAGTTATTTACATTAGGGTTAAGGTTACAGTTATTTACATTAGGGGTGGGGTAACAGTTATTTATATAAGGGGTAGAGTTAGAGTTATTTACATTAGGGTAAGGACTATAGTTATTTACATTAGGGTTAGGGTAACAGTTATTTACATTAGGGTTAGGGCTACAGTTATCTACATTAGCGGTAGGGTTACAGTTATTTACGTTAGGCTAGGGTTACAGTTATTTACATAAGGGTGAACTCTACAGTTATTTACATTAGGATTACAATTATATACATTAGGGGTAGGATTGCAGTTATATACATCAGTGGTAGGTTACACTTATTTACATTAGGGGTAGGGTTACTGTTACGTACATTAGGGTTAGAGTTACAGTTATATACATTAGGGGTAGGGTTACTGTTATATACATGTTAGGGGTAATGTACAGTAATATATATTCGGGGTAGGGTTACTGCTATATACCTTAGGGGTAGGGTTACAGTTATATACATTACTAGTATGGTTACAGAGGGTGAGGGTTGCAGTTTTATACATGAAGGGTAGGGTTCCTGTTGCATACATTACGGTAAGGGTTACAATTATATAGATTAGGGTTAGGGTTACAGTTTTATAGAAAAAGGGAAGGGTTAGATTTATACACATTAGGAGCAGGGTTACAGTTATACACATTTGGGGTAGGTTTATAGTTATATACATAAGGGGAAGGATTACAGTTATATACATTAGGGCAGGGTTACAGTAATATAAATTAGGGGTAGGTTTACTGTTACATAGATATGGGTTAGGTTTACATTTATATTAATAGGGCGTAGGGTTAGAGAAATATACATTAGGGTTAGGCGAACATTTATATATATTGGGGTGAGAATACAGCTATATACATAGGTTCTAGGGTGACAGTTATATACATTAATGGTAGGGTTACATTTGTATACATAAGGGGTAGGGTTACATTTATATACATTGTTGTTAGGGTTACAGTTATATACATAAGGGGTAGGATTACAGTTATTTACATTAGGGGTAGGGTTAGAGTTATTTACATTAGGGTTAGGGCTACAGTTATTTACAATAGGGGTAGGGTTAGAGTTATTTATATTAGGGTTAGGGTTACAGTTATTTACATTACGGGTAGGGTTACAGTTATTTACATAAGGGGTTAGGTTTATAATTATTTAGATTAGGGTTAGAGTTACAGTTATTTACAATAGGGTTAGGGTTACAGTTAATTACATTAGGGGTAGGGTTACAGTTATTTACAGTAGGGGTAGGGTTACAGTTATTTACATTAGGGTAGGGCTACAGTTGTTTACATTAAGGGTAGGGTCACAGTTATTTACATTAGGGATAGGGTTACAGCTATACACATTTGGGGTAGGTTTAGAGTTATATACATAAGGGGAAGGATTACAATTATATATATTAGGGCAGGGTTACAGTAATATACATTAGGGTTAGGTTTACATTTATATAAATAGGGCGTAGGGTTAGAGAGATATATATTAGGGTTAGGAGCACATTTATATTCATTGGGGTTAGTAATACAGCTATACACATAGGGGCTAGGGTTACAGTTATATACATTAATGGTAGGGTTACAGTTGTATACATTAGGGGTAGGGTTACATTTATATACATAAAGGTAAGTGTTACAGTTATATACATAAGGGGTAGGGTTACAGTTATATTCATAACGGTTAGGGTTAAAGTTATTTACATTAGGGTTAGGGTTAGAGTTATTTACATTAGGGTCAGGGCTACAACTATCTAAATTTGCGGTAGGGTTACAGTTATTTACGTTAGTCTTCGGGTTACAGTCATTTAAATTAGGGGTAGGGTTACAGTTATTTACATAAGGGTTAGGTTTACAGTTATTTACATTAGGTTGAAGGCTACAGTTATTTACATTAGGGTTTAGGTTACAGTTATTTATATTTCGGGTAGGGTTACAGCTATTTACATTAGGGTTAGGGTAACAGTTATTTACATTAGGGTTAGGGTTACAGTTCTTTACATCAGGGGTAGGGTTACAGTTATTTAGATAAGGGGTTGGGTTAGAGTTATTTTCATTAGGGTTAAGGATACAGTTATTTACATTAGGGGTAGGGTTATTGTAATTTACATTAGGGTTACAGTCATTTACATTAGGGGTTGGGTTACAGTTATTTACATTAGGGTTAGGGTTACAGTAATTTACATTAGGGTTAGGGTAACAGTTATTTACATTAGGGGTAGGGTTACAGTTATTTACATTAGGGTTAGGGTAACAGTTATTTACATTACGGTTAGGGTTACAGTTATTTACATTAGGGGTAGGGGTACAGTTATTTACATTAGGGTTAGGGCTAGAGTTATTTACATTAGGGGGCCGGTTACATTTATTTACATTAGGGTTAGGGTTACAGTTATTTACATTAGGGGTGGGGTTAGAGTTATTTACATTAGGGTTAGGGTTACAGTTATTTACATTACGGGTAGGGTTACAGCTATTTATATTAGGGTTAAGGTGACAGTTATTTACATTAGGGGTAGGGTTATTGTAATTTACATAAGGGTTACAGTTATTTACATTTGGGGTTGGGTTACAGTTATTAACATTAGGGTTAGGGTTACAGTTATTTAGATTAGGGTTAGGGTAACAGTTATTTACATTAGGGTTAGGGTTACAGTTCTTTACATCAGGGGTACGGTTACAGTTATTTTGATAGGGGGTTGGGTTAGAGTTATTTTCATTAGGGTAAAGGATACAGTGATTTACATTAGGGTTAGGGTTAGAGTTATTTACATTAGGGGCCGGTTACATTTATTTACATTAGGGTTAAGGATACAGTTATGTACATTAGGGTTTGGAATACAGTTATTTACATCACGGGTAGGTTTATAGCTATTTACATTAGGGTTAGGGTAACAGTTATTTACATTAGGGTTAGGGTTACAGCTCTTTACATCAGGGGTAGGGTTACAGTTATTTAGATAAGGAGTTGGGTTAGAGTTGTTTTCATGAAGGTTAATGATACAGTTATTTACATTAGGGGTAGGGTTATTGTAATTTACATTAGGGTTAGGGCTACAGTTATTTACATAAGGGTTAGGGTTACAGTTATACACATTTGGGATAGGTTTACAGCTATATACATAAGGGGAAGGATTACAGTTGCATACATTAGGGCAGGGTTACAGTAACATACATTAAGGGTAGGGTTACTGGTTAGGTTTACGTTTATGTAAATAGGGCGTAGGGTAAGAGAAATATACATTAGGGTTAGGCGGACATTTAAATACATTTTGGTAGGAATACAGCTATACACATAGGGGCTAGTGTTACATGTATATACATTTATTGTAGGGGTAGGGTTACATTTATATAAATGAGGGTAAGGGTTACAGTTATATACATAAGCGGTAGGGTTACAGTTATATACATAATGATTAGGGTTACAGTTATATACATTAGGGTGAGGGCTACAGTTATTTACATTATTGGTATTGTTACAGTTATTTACATTAGGGTTAGGGTTACAGTTATTTACATAAGGTGTAGGGTTACAGTTATTTACATAAGGGTTAGGGTTACAATTATTTAGATTAGGGTTAGGGGTACAGTTATTTACAATAGGGTTAGGGTTACATTTATTTACATTAGGGGTAGGGTAACAGTTATTTACATTAGGGGTAGGGTTACAGTTATTTACCTTAGGGTTAGGGCTAAAGTTGTTTACATTAAGGGTAGGGTCACAGTTATTTATATTAGGGATATGGTTACAGTTATACACATTTGGGGTAGGTTTACAGTTATATACATAAGGGGAAGAATTACAGTTATATACATTAGGGCAGGGTTACAGTAATATACAACGGCAGTAGAATACCGAAGGAACAAAGCACAAGATTACACAAATCAAAGTCCAGAGACAAGGCAAAAGCAAGAACACCAAAAGACGGAAGACCAAAGACACCACATGCCTACAAAACACTCGAACGTTACATATACAACACAAAAAACTAAAGCACTAACAGTGTGAACTCTCAATAAACAAGAGTGACATCAGGTGCCCCGGAAGGGTAAGCATGTCCTGCTCTGTGCACAGCACCCGTCACACTGTCAGTGGGTCAATTCAGGGTAAAGTCGAAACCGGTAATGTCAAATCAGGGTCGACGCAAATCTAGCTGAAAATGTCATTTTTATTTGTGACACTGACATTTCATAT
>MJUU01005105.1:10173-27107 GCA_002080025.1 Modiolus philippinarum
GGAACGAAATACTTTCTAACACAAATCGTTAACTGAGGTGCTTTGATGATGACGTAGATATCCTCTCCCAAATGGTATGACCAGTCCATAGGTTCTCTATTCTTCGCTCTTTGAATCAAGTCATCCACAAGTTCTGTCGCGTTACATAAGATTCTCCACTGGGGTAAAGATAAGCTGATACCCGATTTGTAGGAACATCGTCTCTTTCCCAAAACCTCAGGTCCACTCTCTTTGTTCCCTTCCATTCTGTCAACTCTGCATATCGTCCTCCACCTAATGGCATCTTCAATGGAGTTTGAGTGCCAGCATCCTTTTTAGTTGGTTGTCTCATCTTAGTCGATGTGGTTATCTTAGCTTTCTTCATAGCTTTCTCGACGATATCGGCCTTTCTCTTGCCCGGCATGACTAATGATCATGAAATATTGTGAAAAGGGGAAAATAGAAAGGCAATAGCAGATTTTACTAGAGAAAGAAGGGACAAAATTAATAGAATTGATTGAAAAGGGAAATAATCAATAAATATAATAGTGAACAAAATAGCAATAGCAGACGACAGTATAGAAATTGGGAAGGAAAGGGGAAATCACTCTAAGAATTGAATGAAAAGGGAGATAATTATTTAATATAATAGAAATTAGTTATGCAATATAATGGGAAATAATAATACAACGGCAATAGCAGACGAAAGTATAGAAATAAGGCAGGAAAAGGGAAATAACTCTAAGAAATGGATGGAAAGGAAGATAATTATGTAATATAATAGGAATTAATTAGGTTATATAATGGGAAATTATTATACAACGGCAATAGCAGATTTTACTAGAGAAAGAAGGGACAAAACTCTAAGAATTGATTGAAAAGGCAGATAATCAATAAATATAATAGGGAACAAAATAGCTATAGCAGACAACACTAGAAAAATTGGACAGAAGAGGGGAAATCACTCTAAGAATTGAATGAAAAGGGGAAATAATTATGTAATATAATAGAAATTAATTATGCAATATAATGGGAAATAATAATACAACGGCAATAGCAGACGAAAGTATAGAAATAAGGCGGGAAAAGGGAAATACCTCTAAGAATTGAATGAAATTATTATAAAATAAGGTAGAACATAAGAAAATCACACATGAAAAAAAAAAGGTTACACAAGAGGAATTTAGTCTAAAAATTGGATTACAATACAAAGAACAATGCTGAAAAAGGGTCGAAAAGGTATAATAAAATTTAAAAAGGGTAGGATATTAGTCTAATCATTGGATTGAAATACAAAGAACAACATTGAAAAGGGGTTGAATAGATATAACAACATTTAAAAACGGGTGGGATTATGGAGAAAATGAAAGAAAAAGCAAGAAAATACAAATAAGAACATTGTTACAACATACAAAAGGGGAGATAATGAAGGAAAATACCCGACTTCCGGTCTATACCTGGGCCAACGCCCACTTCCGGTTGCGCAAGTACACTGTTGTAAGGTCATACGAGACCCCTGCGGGGCCTTGCCCTCTTCCAACACGCCATTTCCTATCAAAGTGGCTACCTACAGTAGATACACACCTACTTCCGGTCTATAACAAGGGCTACGCCCACTTCCGATTGCGCATGCGTACTATAATAAGGTCATACGAAGCCCCTGCGGGGTCACGTGTTGTTCCAACACGTCATTTCCGATTAATATGGCTACCTACAGCAGATACATACCCACTTCCGGTTCACAGTTTGGGGCTACGCCCCACGTCCGGTCGTGCATGAACAATGTAATAAGGTCACACAACACCCCTGCGGGGTCACGTGTTGTTCCAACACGTCATTTCCGGTCGACTTGCCCGTATAGGGTTTCAAATAGGCTACTTCCGGTTGCGCATGCGCAATCCAAACATGTCAATAACCGGTCACATGACTTCCGCTTCCGGTCACGAGACTTCCGTCACGTGATTTCATGTCTACATGCCCGTATAGGGCCTCGAATAGGGCTACTTCCGGTTGCGCATGCGCAACACAAACATGTCAACAACTGGTCACGTGACTTCTGCTTCCGGTCACGTGACTTCCGTCACGTCATTTTCGGTCTGCGTCACTTCCGGTAACGTCACTTCCATCACATCCACCACATCCACCACGTCAAATGGGTGGTGAACTGTCCCTATATACTACTGACGGGATACTATTTTGTTTTGAACAAAATTTTGTTAAATTAAGATACTGCGAATTAACAAATTAAATCGGTTTTCGGGCCAGCACCAAAGTACTGCCTACTAGTCTGGGGAATACCCTCGCGGGCTTACAGTTCACCAGCAAAGCATGAGCTAATTGGTAATAATAATGAAATACCGCAGTTTCTGTAAATGTTTTCTCTGCATATGCGCATTTTAAAAACTTATGTCTGTTCAGTGCAGATAAAATCGAAAAATTTTAAATCCATATAACGAAATATGTTAGAGAACAAATTACCAATAACATCTGAATAGAAAAGCCTAAATCAGTTGACATTGATATGCAAGAGGGGGATACTCATTAGTTTTGAACAAAATTTTGTCAATATTGCAAATTTCTAAATTAAATCGGTTTTCGGGCCTGCACCAAAGTACTGGCTACTGGGTTGGTGAATATCCTCGGGTACTAACAGTCCACCAGCAGTCGCATCGGTCCAGTTGTAATAAAAACAAAATATCGAAAGTACTCAGAATTTGGTTTCTGCATATGCACATTTCGACAACTTATGTCTCTTGAGTGTAGATAAAATCGAAATATTGGAAATCCATACAACGACATATGTGTAAAGACTGATGAAGAACATATTACCAATAAGATCTAAATAGAAATCAGCTAAGAAAATAGCTATGCAATGTTTAGATATATTGTTTGAACAAATTTTCGTTAAAAGATATTGCGAATTTCCAAATTAAATCGGTTTTTGGGGCAGCACCGAAGTACTGGTTACTGGCTTGGGGAATACCGCCGAGGACTAACAGTCTATCAGCAAAGGCATCAGCCAAGTTGTAATAAATAACAAAATACCGAAGTTACTTTGAATTGTGTTTCTACATATGCGCGCTTCGACAACGTATGTCTCTTCAGTGCAAATCGCAATATTGGAAATTCATATAATGAATCATTTGTAAAGACTGATAGAGAATAAATTACCAATAAAATCTAAATAGAAACGCCAAAATCAGTTAAGGACATTGATATGCAAGAGGGGAATAGTCATTACATTTGAACAACACTTTGTTAAATTTACATGTTGCAAATTTTCAAATTAAATCGGTTTTCGGGCGAGCACCCGAGTACTGGCAATTGGGCTGGTGAATACGATCGGGTACTAACAGTCCACCAGCAATAGGCTCAGTGATAATAAATAACAAAATATCGAAGTTACTCTGAATTTTGTTTCTGCATTAGTAAATTTCGACAACTTATGTCTCTTCACTACAAATAAAATCGAAATATTGAAAATCAATATTACAAAATATGTGTAAAACATGAAAGAGAACAAATTGCCAAGACAATCTAAAAAGAAAAGCCAAAATCAGCTAATGACAGAGCTACATGTATGCAAGAGGTAGATACTCCTTTGTGGTGTACAATTTTTTTTTTAAATTGATATTGCGAGTTTTCAAATTAAATCGGTTTTCCCGGCTAGCACCGAAGTTCTGGCTATTTAGTTTGTGCATACTATCAGTAACTAACAGTCAACCAGCAAAGTCATCGGGTAGCGGTAATAAATAATAAAATACTTAAGTTTCTTTGAATTTTCTTTCTTAGCATAATGCTATTTTCGACAACTTATGTCACCTCGGTGCAGATACAATCATATATTGGAAATACATATAATGAAATATGTGAATAGACTGATTAAGAACAAATTACCATAAGATCTCAATAGAAATGAAAAAATCAGTTAAGGACATTGATATACAAGAGGGAGATACTCATGAGATCTGAACAAAATTTTGTTAAATTTAAATATTGCAAATTTTCAAATTAAATCGGTTTTCGGGTTAGCACCGAAGTACTGGCTACTGGGGCTGTGAATAAAAAAGGGCACTTACAGTCCTCCAGCAAAGGCATTTATCCAGTGGTGATAAATAACAAAATACAACTTCTGTCTCTTCAGAGCAGATAAAATCGAGTATTGGAAATAACTATAACTTATTATGTGTAAAAACTCGAAGAAAAAAAAAATTACCAATAAGATCTGTATAGAAAATCCAAAATCAGCCAAGAACAGAGCTATGCAGGTTGGAAAATAATCCTAAGTTTTGAACAATATTTTGTTAAATTCAGATCTTGCAAGTATAAAAATTAATAGTGGTCGATAATCAGGTTTTTCAAAATGCCTCTGAATTTCGGAATTCTTTGATTTCATCCATAAGAAAAATTTTCAAATTTACCCCCATTTTTCTGTTCAAAATATGATTGTGGACAGCTACAATAAAATTTTGACAAAATATGATAAAATTCTTGATATTCCTTCATTGCATGCCAAAGGTAGATAGCATTAATGAAAAGTGAACGAAACGTCCTGAGAAGTTAGATCTCCTGAAAAAATTTCAGGTACATATATCTCCAGCACAGGCACACTGACCTACTGATATCTTTTTCTTAAATTGACGTATTATCGATGTTTTAACAAATAAAAACTACCAAATTTAAAACCTTGATATCATAAACTTAAGGAGATGCCATCCTTAAATCGGTTCCGAGCTAATACCGAGGTACTGGCTTTTGAGTTGGTGAATACCATCGGGGACTAACAGTCCACTAACAAAGTAATCGGCTCAGTAGTAAAAAAAACAAAATACTGCATTAATGAAAAGTGAAAGAAAAGTCCTGAGAAGTTCGGTTTCCTGCCAAAATTTCAGGCACTTATATCTCAAAAAATAACCACACTGACTTACCGCTATTTTTTGCAAAAACATTATGCATAATTGATGTTCAAATGAATAAAAACACTTTAATTAAAATTTTAATATCATAAACTTCAAATAACCTTCCTTATATCGGTTTTAGGCTCCGAAGTACTGGCTATTTTGTTGGTTAATACCCTCGGGGACTAGCAGTCAACAGTAATATACCTAGTGGTAATTAATAACAAAAGTTTCTGTCAATTGTGTCTCTACATGTGTGCATTTCGACAACTTACGTCTCTTCAGTGCAGATAAAATATTAGAAAATCTAACAATGAAATAAATGTAAAGACTGACAAAGAGCAAATGACCAATTAGATCTAAATAGACAAGCCAAAATCCGTTAAGGACATTGATATGCAAGAGGTAGATACTCATTAATTTTGTTCAAAATTTTGTTAAATTTAGTAATTGCAAACTTCAAAATAAAATCAGTTTTCGGGCCAGCACCGAAATACTGGGTTGAAAAATACAATCGGGGAGTAACAGTCCACCAGCAAAGGCATAGTCCCAGTGGTAATAAATAACGAAATACAAAAGTCTCTGTGATTTTTGTTTCTGCATATTTGCATTTCTACAACTTATGTCTCTTCAATGCAGGTAAAATCAATATATTAGAAACCCATATAACGAAATATGTGTAAAAACTGATAGAGAACAAAATACCGACTAGATGTTGTCGGAAACGATCCATGCACTCCCTGTTAAATACAGAAAACAGTTGTAATACACCCTGGACAGAATTTTTTTTTTAATTTTGGAAATCAAAGTATTGAAAGTAAAAATTTTTGCTAAAAGAATTATAAGATATATGGTTACCAAGTAGAACTCCAAAAACTAACTGGTCTTTCAGACTTTCAGGAAATTTACCAAGATTGGAATCATTATTTTTGAAATCCAATTGTTGAAACTGTTTGTCCATAACTACACAGACAATTTAAGTATGGTTGTTAGGAGACTTTCAGGAAATTATCCAAAGTTGGAATCAATATATTTTTGAAATCCAACTGATGATGTTTGTCCTTAATTACAAAAACATTTTTAGTACAGGTGCTATATATAATTAAAACAAATAAGTGGTCGTTAAGACTTTGAGGCAATTTCCAATAATTGGAACCATTTTTCAGAATCCTAGGTTTTTAGAATTTTGTTTTTACCAACCACTTGTCATATTATAAGATGATATTCCAAAATTTCAACAGATACGTGTCTGACTTTTTCAGGAAATTTTCCAAAGTTGGAACCGGAACCAAAATTCAAAAAGGTTATTGCAAATGTACAGACTATATGTATCAATTCTGAAACTGAGTCAACTATCTTCATTAACAATTATTCTGAAAACGTATATATATATATATATAATGGTCAATATATAAAATGGTCAATATATCCACACGCGAATAAAATATATTAAAAACACAAAATCGGAAATGCACAATCTATTAAGGATTCATAATTAAACACAAAAAAAAACTTTAAAGTCCAATAAAACATCACATTGTTCATCTCCTACCGGTTTCACTGCTATACTGTCGGATATTCATGGAGTACACTGGCGACGTTGTTAGTAGTTACCTAACGTCACTAATAAAAGAAGAATTATAGGGGTTGATTGTATCCATTTCTCATAAATTTCTGCCTTATTTTGGTTTTTTATAAAGTTCCAAAATGCAAATTTTCTAGCGGTCAGATTCTTATTCCACAAATGAAAGACAATAGCAGTAAACTATCAACAGTAGTTGATAAATTAGATGAACTGCATATTTTTGCCAAAGAATCAACTGAGGATCAATCAACAAAATTGGACCCGATACAGGTCAGTGAAACCCTCAGTAAAATTTGTGACAATATTGAAAAGAATTGCAATATTAAATTTCAAAATACACCAGACTCTGTTAAACAGCCAGAAGATATTCCAAGATCAGCTTATGTCATCAAAAGCAAATTGGGAAATTTGTGGAATAAGAATCTGACCGCTAGAAAATTTGCATTTTGGAACTTTATAAAAAACCAAAATAAGGCAGAAATTTATGAGAAATGGATACAATCAACCCCTATAATTCTTCTTTTATTAGTGACGTTAGGTAACTACTAACAACGTCGCCAGTGTACTCCATGAATATCCGACAGTATAGCAGTGAAACCGGTAGGAGATGAACAATGTGATGTTTTATTGGACTTTAAAGTTTTTTTGTGTCTAACTATGAATCCTTAATAGATTGTGCATTTCCGATTTAGTGTTTTTAATATATATATATATATATATATATATATATATATATATATAAAAGAAGAGACGGACAGGTCTCGAAATATCAACTGTAATTTTGTGTGCTATTTACTTTGTTTATTTTGAAGTTTATATATATATATATGCTATTATTTTACTTCTTGCAAATTTCTGATAAAATCCAGTCATTTGATTGGTTCTCCTAAATGCGGTATTTTTCAGTATTTTCCGTTTGCTCCGGCTTCCCCTAGCAACATGTGATTCTTTTGTGTAGCAATGAAAATATCACAGGTTTCCCCTAGCAACATGTGATATTTACGCATAGCAACGAAAATATCACATGCTCAGAACGGATTTTCCGAACTCGGAAATATCACCGAGATTTACCGATTAGTATTTAGTTTAGCCGAAGCAGACAGTTCTTAGTTTTCATGATTTATGTAATTTTCTGTCGCTAACATACATTTTGGTATTGGCGGAGGTGTCTTTAGAGACAGATGAAGAATCTTTAGATACGAAAGACAGCAACTCGTGCTGTCGACGGAGGTAGACCATTAAACACTTGCTTCATGAAAAATGTCAGTTCCTTCCTCTCTTCTGTTTCATATGAAATGTCAATCCCTCCTTCTCCTTCTCCTTTTTGAAACAAGTGCCTGTGTTCCACGAGTATCTGGCAGAAAAAAATGTTTTGACTGTGTTTGAAGGGTTTCCAAATAATCATTGAAATGTAAAACCTAAATGTTGTGAATTCTTCAGTTATCCAAAACATTGAAACTCTTGTTCAGCCAACAGTACCATGAAATCATAAATCACAGCATTATACTTATTGTCTCTAAGAATAACTTTATTTTCATTTTTCATTTCAGAATTTTCCCGTTTTGATCTTCTGTTTGGCACATGTTAGAGTTTACAAAATGTGGGTTCAAATGGTGTAGTTCATAGTATATTCTTGACTTAAAATAACTTAATTTTTTCATGAGAAACCATATCATTTTTTCAGTGATAAGGTAAAAGGAAGGAAAGCATTTAACGTACTGCCTTCAGTGGAGGGTGTTATGGTAGATTATCACACTTAGAAAAAATATCACATGAAGAGAAAATATCACCCTCGACGCTGACTCTGGTTATATTTTTCTTCATGTGATATTTTTTCTTCGTGTGATAATCTACCATAACACCCTCCACTGAAGGCGGTATGTTGATATGATGGGTCTATTCTTAGTTTTTTTTTAAAAAAAAACTCATTTCAGATATATTCACTCACAGATATTGATACCATGTCATTGATTTGTTGTTGATTCATAGTACAAAAGTACTGAAAGTTTTAATACGAAGTCAATTCTCAAAAATAATGAACAATCACCTAGTGGGGAGTCCATAAATAATATTGCATTTTATTGCATAATTTGAAAAGGGTATTGTTGAAGGCCTCATGGTGACTTCAAGACGAAGAACAACAACAAAAGCGTTGTTCCATTGCTTGGTTTTTCCATGTTTTTGTAGAGACTTTGTTTGATTTGCATTTACTTCATACTCCTTCAATAGTTAATACAAAGGGTCATTTTAACAACACGATTAATTTTATTTTTTGCTAATCTTAAAGGATCATTAACTAGAACAAACAGACATGTCCTTGTATAAAATATGCTATGTACTAAGAATACGAGATTATATCAGATCCCCCTTTGGGACCCTCATTAAAATTAGAACTTAATGTATGTACTCTCCTTGAAATAGAAAAGTAAACATCCTACATATATATATATATATATGTATATAAACTTCAAAATGAACAAAGTAAATAGCACACAAAATTACAGTTGTATTTCGAGACCTGTCCGTCTCTTCTTCAAAACACAATAAAAAAAGTAGAAACAATCAAACAAAACCTATTTACAAAGACTAAACTACGAATGTTGATACAAAATATCGAGAGCTACATGTTGGATGCTGTTGTTTACAGATGTAACATGAGAAGGGAAAAAAAGAATTTTGTCAGTATCCGTACATCGGCTTTATAAACAATACACTTAAAAAATAGTGTTTAACGCCAAATGAGCAAAACTTCAGCCATGTCAGGAAAAATGGGTAGGGGCAGGAAATTTAGCCAAAGTATATTTTATTTTTTCAAATTTTTATATTCAAACTGGATTTTAGCTTTTCTATCCAGAACTTTTCTTTAGCCTGCCTCTGTGTGTCTGTCCACGATCGATTTTGGTCAATTGGTACTACTTGCATATGTTTCCAGTCATGACCGGTGGAATTGAAATGTAATGCAGTGGCCTGTGATCTTTCCTTTTTCCGAATGTGGTCACGGTGCAAGTTAATACGAATGTTGAGTGAATTTTTCGTTTCATCGACATACTGTTGTTGGCAAACAGAGCAAGTGATGAGATAGATGACATTATCTGACTTGCAGGATAAATTGGTAAATATTTTAAAGGACTCGCCTGTTGCTGTGCTTTTGAATATTTTAGTTGTTGAGCTATACTTGCACAGAAGGCAACGCCTGTCGCGACATGTTGTAAACTGGTCTGTTTCAGGTGATGGTAATTTGGCTCTTACGAGAATGTCCTTCAGATTTTTGGGACGACGATGGGTACTCGAGTTGCACCATCATATGCCAACATATTCATGGGAGACTTAGAAAAACGTATGCTCCAAGACGCACCATATAAACCTTACAGCTGGTTACGCTTCATCGATGACATCGAAATGAAATGGTCTGATACCAGAGAACACCTGGACGAATTTATAGAATTCATCAATAATTATCACCCTTCTATAAAATTTACAGTCAGTATATCTGAAACTACAAATGTATTNTATAACCCGTGAATATATGCCAATTCTGCATGCATCACCCAAAATGAAAGCCCTTTTTCCAGAACCTCCTCTAGTATCATTTCGTCGTCCCAAAAATCTGAAGGACATTCTCGTAAGAGCCAAATTACCATCACCTGAAACAGACCAGTTTACAACATGTCGCGACAGGCGTTGCCTTCTGTGCAAGTATAGCTCAACAACTAAAATATTCAAAAGCACAGCAACAGGCGAGTCCTTTAAAATATTTACCAATTTATCCTGCAAGTCAGATAATGTCATCTATCTCATCACTTGCTCTGTTTGCCAACAACAGTATGTCGGTGAAACGAAAAATTCACTCAACATTCGTATTAACTTGCACCGTGACCACATTCGGAAAAAGGAAAGATCACAGGCCACTGCATTACATTTCAATTCCACCGGTCATGACTGGAAACATATGCAAGTAGTACCAATTGACCAAAATCGATCGTGGACAGACACACAGAGGCAGGCTAAAGAAAAGTTCTGGATAGAAAAGCTAAAATCCAGTTTGAATATAAAAATTTGAAAAAATAATATATACTTTGGCTAAATTTCCTGCCCCTACCCATTTTTCCTGACATGGCTGAAGTTTTGCTCATTTGGCGTTAAACACTATTTTTAAGTGTATTGTTTATAAAGCCGATGTACGGATACTGACAAAATTCTTTTTTTCCCTTCTCATGTTACATCTGTAAACAACAGCATCCAACATGTAGCTCTCGATATTTTGTATAAACATTCGTAGTTTAGTCTTTGTAAATAGGTTTTGTTTGATTGTTTCTACTTTTTTTATTGTGTTTTGAAGAAGAGACGGACAGGTCTCGAAATATCAACTGTAATTTTGTGTGCTATTTACTTTGTTCATTTTGAAGTTTATAATCAGGTCACATTGTATGTATCCGATTGGATCTAGCACAACGGTAGTATTGGTGTTGTTGCTTTGTTTTAGGTTTTTTATATATATATATATATAGTTTTCAAGATTTCCGTATTTTTGCCACTTTTCCTTCAGTTTCAAGGTCAAATGCTTTCGACATTTCGTTGGTGTTATCTGATTTCTTTTACCCTCAGCACGCCGGGAAACATTTTTCTTCAATCAAAGAACAGTTTGTCTGATTTACAGGAGTGCCGAAAAAAGGTCCGGATTAGCAATTTTCGAACGTTGATTCACAAACATGAAAAAATGTCGGTACAAAGCAGTTTTTGTTTCATGAAATCAAGATAAAGTCTTAACATACACATTTTCAACAATTTCATCCCTTCTGAAACCATAAAAAATCTGATTTTTGGTCATTAAACACGTAAGATGAACACTGCAAAAGGTGCATCCTGACATGCACAGTTAGTTGAAGGCACCCATCATTACTTCCAGATTCCTGTCATGTGTTGAAACCAAACAACTTGTTTTCAAACTCGTATCTAAAGTAAGGCATCTGCAAAAAACAACTAGTATTTGTCTTGAAATAAGGTCAAAATTTGAACTTACATGACAATTCGGGGTTAACGCAATTTTTCCCTCGCCGCCGATGACAACTTGAACGACCACAATGCAAATGTACCGAATTTTTCCGTTGAATTGTAACCAAATAAAGATTAATACTACAAAAAGGGCGACATTTTGCATCGTCTAGATTCACCTGCCGTCTCACCGAAAGTTTGTTAACAGCTGAAAGCAATCTTTGGAAAAGTGCATTAGTTGTCTTTTTTAACGTTAACTTCTTTATTGGTTGACGATTCACCAAACACGTCTTGAAAAATTAGAGATCATAGTGACTACTGATTTTGTTAATTCCATTTATACCAGTCCGTGTTGTGATTGGTCTGTTGATTGTCATTTCACCTGATGATACCTCAGTTTTTATAGGGGTTCACACTGCTAGTACTTCAGTTTTGTGACGTTTTTGTTCATTTTTGTGTGTTTGTCATATTGTCTCAATTCGTGTTGCTGTGAATTGCCGTGATTTTGGATTTATGATTTCATTATTTCCCCTTTTCTCGTTCTTTCTTCGGTATTCGTTTGCCGATGTATTTCGAGGCAATATCGTTAAGTATAATTTTAATGGTAGAGAAGAGGCCCTTTATTTTTGCATATGAAAGGTTTCTGCTTGATACGATTTTTAATATAAATTCTTTCACATTTGGAATTGTTGCATACTTTCTTTTGTCCATGAGTATATATAGAAAAAAATATTAAAATGATGATTAAGATGAAGGATGCAAATATAACAATGATATACCTCACGTAACTTTTTTCGATTCTTTGGTTCCATGTAAAAAAATATCTCAATGTTCTTATTCATATATTTGATGCTGTGTATTTCATTTCTGAACATCGGGAGTCCATTATTTGGGACAATGTACGAAAATTCTAAAATTCAGAAAATTGCGAAAATTAATGGACAGTATGATTATTTGTACGTCCTGTCGACAAATTGAGTAGGCCTTTTAAAAAGTATATTTGTTAATAGTAGCATATACTGAACATATTACTAAAACGTTATTCCCAACCAGATGCAGAGCCAGAAAAACACAATAACTATTCCTTCAGACATGCAAACATGTTGTACACCCAGTGGGTTCAAAGCCTAGAACAGTTCTTGACCCAAATGTCCAAAAGAATGCACTAAAACATCAATAAGCATTTTTTTCTTTTAAATATATCATTTCTCAATACAGGGACAATAATTTACCTCTAGCAAATCTACAAATGCATTTTTGTCTTATATTATACCGTTTTTAAGAGATCAGAAAATAAAACAAAAACATATAGAAGTAAAGACAAAACCATTCCGCCGCGGATTCACTCCGATTTGGAAAGCGAAAAAAAATCTTGATATCGTTCAGTTATTTAGATTTGTTCTCTCTCTGCCCCGAAAGTATGGCTGTCATTCAAGAACAAGTTTTCTACTGGTTGTCTTGGATTTCTACTGCATTGGTGATCAAATATAACAACAAGCAGCCGATTTTGTTAAAACACAGGAATTTGTTCAACTGCTGCAGCCATGTAGAAATATAAATTATTATATTATTGCTGAAATACTTAACAGTTAAAAGAATATCCATCTATTGCTTATTTTTTTATTCAAACCTACCGTTACTTATATTGTGACGAATATCCTTCCAATACATGTCATAATAAGTACAAAGCCATCGGCCATATTTATATCAATTTCAAGCAAAATAAAATCGTACTGAATACATATTAAAATTGCAGGTCCTTGTGTTGTATCTCTTACAATTGGTTCCATCAGCTTTCCACTGTTTTCACCATTATACCGTTTTTAAGAGATCAGAAAAACAAAACAAAAACATATAGAAGCAAAGACAAAACCATTCCGCCGAGGATTCACTCCGATTTGGAAAGCGAAAAAAAAATCTTGATATCGTTCAGTTATTTAGATTTGTTCTCTCTCTGCCCCGAAAGTATTGCTGTCATTCAAGAACAATTTTTCTACTGCTATTTGTTCTACTGCTTGTCTTGGATTTCTACTGCATTGGTGATCAAATATAACAACAAGCAGACGATTTTGTTAAAACATAGGAATTTTTTCAACTGCTGCAGCCATGTAGAAATATAAATTATTATATTATTGCTGAAATACATAACAGTAAAAAGTATTTTCATCTATTGCTCATTTTATAGTGACGAATATCCTTCCAATACATGTCATAATAAGTACAAAGCCATCGGCCATATTTATATCAATTTCAAGCTTAATAGAATCGTACTAAATACATATTAAAATTGCAGGTCCTTGTGTTGTATCTCTTACAATTGGTTCCATCAGCTTTCCACTGTTTTCACCATGCATTCTACAATTACTGTGATTTTGCATTTGATCTTAAACTCGGACTAAACTTTTGATGCGTTATATTGTACAAATTTACCAAGTAATACGTTAACCAATCATGTTTATTTTCATTTTCATTGCACATGCGCAGTAATATAGTCCTTTGAAAAAGTGTTGGTTTTCTCGACAAATATGCTGATGTATGTACCAGTTATCGAAATCTTTCAAAATATGCGTCAGCTTTTTATCAAATTTTTGAATGTACACTTAAATCCACTGAAGTACTCCAAAAAGGGGTGAACTAAAGGAAAATAAAGAAAGAAGGGTTAGCCGATGCAATTTTCTAACTGAAAGTAGCATGATTATTATCAATACGAAATTCCCTTTATTTTGTTCACGAAGAAATGAAAATAGAAGACCTTTACAGCCCCAATTTATCTTGATTTGACTATTTGAAGAGAAAGCAACATAGTAAGCTTTTATTTCTGGCTGAAAAATACGGCTGACATCCCGAGTTCTCCGTTTTGCGATATCACGTGTTAACAATCTATTTTTAGCTTATTATCATACTTGACCCCCTTCAGAGCAATATATATTTTAAAGGGGCTCCCATGGGATTTTATATTAATTATCACTGTTTTTAAAGATTAAAACACATTTCTTCAAGGAATGTATTTTTAGGATATTGTTGCCACTTCTGTACATAACTGTGTTACAAAAGTCACAAGCGATCTCGAAGCAAGTGGAAATTTGCGATAACTGGTACACGGCGATAACTGGTACTCGACCAGTATAGTTATTTTTTGATTATTTGGAATGCAAAAACAGTAGTAAGTATAAAAAGAAGATCGATTCATAAATCCAAAGGCCTGCAATGAAGGGGGTGGGCAGGGTAAAGGTAGACCAGGAAAAAAGATAGGGAGTGAAAATGAGACATGGGCAGGAGAAAGGGGACAGGAAAGAGGGGTGAAAGACAGGGAAGAAGGGAAAAGAGAGCGAGAAAGAAGTAAGAGGAAGGAGAAAGTAGAAATAAGAAAGTTTCGAAAGAGAGGTAATTTGACACAAAATATAAAAAAAAACATTAAACTTGAGAAAATATATAAGTAAATTATTTGTCGGAGTTATAATAAAGATTAAAAGGTTCCTAAGATGGATATAACTCCATGGTAATTCAGATGGTGGTTCGATTTATATGTGTTGCACAAGGTCTTATTTGTACATATTTCCAAGATGACGGCCAGATTGGGCCACAGTTCACCATTCACATTACAATGATTGCCCTGGCGGAAAATTCATTCAAAGATATCTGCCGAGCACGGGTACCAGTCTTACAATTTCCTGAAATCTACATCGACTTATAATGTATGCACCTCGAACATCTGCTCACCAATAGAGTGTGTTGCAAAATGTGTTCCTAGAGAAACGATAAACTGACTTATTATCTGAACTATTACAGTATAAAACAATGAAAGCCTAACCCTGCTGAAAAGTATCTCATCTTTCAAGACAAAACGACAAACTTTAAAAGTGTCAAACGTACATAACATGCTCCGGAAAAAGGACAGACATGTATGTCCTATTTCAGTTTACGGCTCCTGTCACTTTGTCAATGTGACAATGCAGTCTCAAATCAAAACCGTTAAATTATAATTTAAGATAATTATTGGTCTTCATGCTGTGTAACAATAAAATATTACTATTAGAATTATATTTAACAGATATGCAAATTATTTTTAGCACATGTGGAACATTGCTTTTATTATAAAAATATAGAAAATTTCAAACCGGCTTGCTTTTTTAATATCAGAGTATTAAACAATTAAAATCCATTTTTGTATATGACATTATGGAATGCAGTTTTAGGTAAAGTCATTGTTATACAATATCAAAGCAGTATTATATTTATAATTAAATATTTTATTCATTAATGCACATTTGTATCTCGAGAATGACTTCTGACATAGCAGGTCATTTTGATTTCAACTTCTACCCCGAATTTTTTTTCAGCACACGCTGTGTTATACGGACAATACGCTAAATATTCCATTATATTTACAGAATAAATATGCTTTACTAAATTGTACTTAAATAACCCCCATTGTTATATTTTTACTTAATACTTAATGTTCAGGTCCGTACCGTACTTAGCATTATCTTATAACATATTTAAACAAATTGACAACCGCAAAATTTGGATAAAAGTCAGAAATAAACTTCGAAAGGGGGGGGGGGGGGGGGGTGGCATGCACCAGGTAAAAATTGTCCATACATTTTCATCATTTATAGATACATATTTGAGAAAGACATCGTTGCGGTGCCCGTTCCTCTTTTGACCTTTTTCATCTACAAACAATGCGAAAAGACGTGAAGTATTGTGTGTTGAAAACGTGTTCCGTTTAGGAGCATACCTATGAATCGAATTAAAATGTGTTGACTTCCTGAAAGAGGAGGACCTTGAGATAACCAATATATATAACGATAGATAATGAATTGGAAAAATGAGGGGGCAAATTACCATTCATTATTAGACCTTGTCCTTCCGATATTCCAAAATACCAAACTAAATCGGTTTTCGGGCAAGCAGTATAGTACTTGCTACTGGGTTGGTGAATACAGTCGGGAACTTACAGTCCGACAGCAGTCGCATCGAATAACTGGTAATATAAAACAAAAAACCGAATTTTCTGATTTTTTTATTTGCATATGGGCATTTCCACATCTTATGTTTTTTCAGTGCAGATAAAATCGAAATATTGGAAATCTATATATTGAAATATGTTTTAAGACTGATTAAGAACAAATTACTAATAAGATCTGAAACGAAAAGACAAAATTAAAGCCTGCTTCACTTTCTTTAGATAATGGAAATTCTCTTCTGCTGACTTTAATACTGCATATTTCGGCACTGGATTTTGCATGGTTCTGTGAAAATGTTGTACACTTCTGTAACCACTTTTAATTTTATGCTTTTAAATACATATGGAAAAACAAATACTTTTTTAAAATTGCTCCATGCTTTTAAAGGGATAATATTTTCACCGAAGTCAGATGATAAACAAGTCTCACTGTGGCTTTTTACATGTGCTTTGACACCCTTTTAATTAAAGAAAAAACATACCTATAAATGAAATAATTCAACAAAATACC
>MJUU01005105.1:48095-82351 GCA_002080025.1 Modiolus philippinarum
TGAAGAAATTTATTGGACGATATCCAGATTTGATTGATAAATATTCAATTCCTATTTCCAATTTTATTGAAGACGGTTTTGTTTAAGTTTTGGCTTCTTTCTTTATATTTCTCTTCTTGCCACTCCAGTGTGATTTGTGCACCGAGCGACAAAAACATTTTACCTGTATGACACTAGGCTTGTACATCGAACGACAAAAACATTTTACCTATGTCAGAAAAAATCTATAGATTATGACAGGAGGCACACCACTTTCTCGTCCTCCCTTTGACTCTTATGTGAAATTCCGGGATTTCAAAAATATGTCAAATAAGAAAATATAATTGAATTGATTTTGTACATAGTCGCAACAGAGAATTTTCGGTATTTGGTCGTATTTCATTCTATCCGTTCTAGCTTGTTACGCAACTTAATCATGTTTTTTAACTGTTCTTTGCTCTCTGTCGTTCATCTGGAAATATTCTATGATCTTGCTGATTATAGCATGTATCAATTGGCTGGAGTCACTACAAATTATAAGGCACTATTTTTTATAGTACTATTTTCGTGGTCTGTCAAATATTGGCGTATTGAAATAGTGAAGTGCCCCCTGACAATATTATGGCTTTGACATTTTACACAATCTGGGCACACAGAAGCTATAGTTAGTCGTCATATAAGCGGGAGGTTGATGCATCATTAAACCTGGTTTAACCCACCATTTTATTTATAAAATGCCCGTTCCAAGTCGGGAATATGACGACTTGCCAAAAATGTTCTGTGTTGGATTGTGTTTCCCTGATTTAGTCGAATGTTATACGGATTTTCCTTACTGGTCTCTTCCTTTGATCGTTTCGGACTTTTATTGTCACTTTCATTTACACCATATCGCATACTATCGATATCGCTATTGTTGCATGTTTTCAGTATATTTGTACCAAATTCGAGTACTAGATGGAATTTATATCATATCGCATACTATTGATATCCCTATTGCTGCATATTTTCAGTAAATCTCACTACACGAAAAGGTCGTTTTATGAATATTTGTGTATAGACTCAAATAGGTTATAAATACGACCGGTCATATTTGCAATATATCAATACATATACGGGCATGGTTATAAATATTGGTGATATTCATTTTAATGCAATACCATCGCAAATGTTTGTTAAAAATGGTTATATATTTATTACCATATACGTACAGTGTAAATCATTGTAAATAACTGTCAATAATTTAGTAATATTTCTTAACATTTTTAAATATGCGTAAATATTGCAGATTTCCATAAATATTTACTACCATTGAGACCGCAATTGCCGACATATTTATGACGGTCCGAAATGACAGCAAATGTTGGACAAGTATTTACAATGTTTGCACACCCTTTTAAAACGTCGTACAAATCATTCTCGATTGTTTAATAATATACATCGGTATTGTCAAATGTTGGTAAATATTCTGTATTTATTTCATTATTTCCAAGTCGTCATCAAACATCATTGAGACCGCAATGCCCGACATATTTATGACGGTCCTAATTGACAGCAAATGTTGGACAAGTATTTACAATGTTTACACACCCTTTTAAATGCCATACAAACCATGCTCGATTGTTTCGTAATATACATCGATATTGTCAAATGTTGGTAAATATTCTGTATTTATTTCATTATTTCCAAGTCGTTATCAAACATCATTGAGACCGCGATACCCGACATATTTATGACGGTCCTAAATGACAGCAAATGTTGGACAAGTATTTAAAATGTTTGCACACCCTTTTAAATGCCATACAAACCATGCTCGATTGTTAAGTAATATACATCGATATTGTCAAATGTTGGTAAATATTCTTTATTTATTTCATTATTTCCAAGTCGTTACCAAACATCATGAGACCGCAATGCCCGACATATTTATGACGGTCCTAATGACTAAATACCGAAGTTACTGTGAATTTAAATTCTGCATATGCGCATTTCGACAACTTATGTCTCTTCAGTGCAGATAAAATCTAAACGTTTGGAAGACCATNAACTCAAAGATGTGTAAAAACTGAGAGAGAACAAATAACCAATATGATCTAAATGTTAAGCCAAAATCAGCTAAGGACAGAGCTTTGCAAGAGGGAGATACTCCTTAGTTTTCAACAAAATTTACAAAAATTTAGATATTGTAAGATTCCAAATAGTATCGGTTTTCGGGTCAGCACCGAAGTACTGACTACTGGGCTGGTGAATACCCTCGGGGACTAACAGTCCACCAGCAGTGGCATCGACCCAGTGGTAACAAATGACTAAATACCGAAGTTACTGTGAATTTAAATTCTGCATATGCGCATTTCGACAACTTATGTCTCTCCAGTGCAGATAGAATCTAAACGTTTGGAAGACCATCAACTCAAAGATGTGTAAAAACTGAGAGAGAACAAATAACCAATATGATCTAAATGTTAAGCCAAAATCAGCTAAGGACAGAGCTTTGCAAGAGGGAGATACTCCTTAGTTTTCAACAAAATTTACAAAAATTTAGATATTGTAAGATTCCAAATAGTATCGGTTTTCGGGTCAGCACCGAAGTACTGACTACTGGGCTGGTGAATACCCTCGGGGACTAACAGTCCACCAGCAGTGGCATAAATGACAGCAAATGTTGGACAAGTATTTACAATGTTTGCACACCCTTTTAAATGCCATACAAACCATGCTCGATTGTTTAGTAATATACATCGATATTGTCAAATGTTGGTAAATATTTTTTATTTATTTCATTATTTCCAAGTCGTTACCAAACATCATGAGACCGCAATGCCCGACATATTTATGACGGTCCTAAATGACAGCAAATGTTGGACAAGTATTTACAATGTTTGCACACCCTTTTAAATGCCATATGCACCATGCTCAATTGTTAAATAATATACATCGATATTGTCAAATGCTTGTCAATATTCAGTATTTATTTCATTATTTCCAAGTCGTTACCAAACATCATTTTTCCTTCGAAGGGATTTGTCGTTGTTTTATAAATATCAACCAAAACTAAACCTAGCCCTTTAAGTGGACGCAAATAACAAATATAGTTATATTGTAGTATTCAATACAATGTAGGTGTTAATGTATAACATAATTCACTAGTGTACAAAAAAAACTGCCCTGTTTAGATATGTAATCTGTACACCATTAAATGTCTAAAGAAAAGTTCGATTCGTAACAGAAAATCGTAGTGCTTTTAAACAATGTTATGAAGGGGTGCCTGTAACTGTTGAAGACATAATAAACGTTTCGTTCTTTTGTCATTTTTGATATCTGACTCGTATTATAATGAGAAGATTTCATAGAATTATAGGGCAGATTGTCTAATTTCTACAATAGCACCAATAAAACTAAAATATCTAGATAAGAACCGACAGTGGGAAGGACGGACAAATGAACGGTCAAAACATATATTTTAAAGGGTAGTCATTGAATGTTTCCCTCGTGGAATATATGTCATGTGTTTTGTTTAATCTAAAAATTAAAAAGACAATTTCTCGTCGTAGTTTGAAATAACTATCAGTGTTATTATACTAATTTAGAACCGACAAAAAAAATATGTAAACATGTTTTTGGATGTTATCTTTCTTTTTTATTTGACACACATTTCTTCTCTAGTCTCTACCATGGATGTATTGACACAAAAGCTTCTGCTGGTTGTGTTTGGACAGGCTGAAAATTATGTAGCTTTATGTACTATTAGATTATTAAATACGTGATCCACACCATTAAGAAAAAAACAAAATATTACGATTTGAATGAATCTATTAAAATATTGATGTATGTTGTTAAAAATCAAACACTATTTCATTATTATATCATGCAACGATTCTTTATCATCGTGTTCAAAAAATAAACTGTAGATAAACTCCGCCCTTTGCATATAATTATCGGATGAACATCTGGAACCCTTTGTCAAGTCATAAGTCACGGGTTGCCTTTGTTATCTGCACCCGTTTTAGATGTCACAGAGATCCTGTGGTGACAACAAATTTGTGAAAATTGACAAATCTGGATTTCAAATGACGATAAATACTCTATCCTATTTCAAAATTTGAACTGCCATCGGCGCCGTTTTGAAACTATACTGACATGAGTTAAAATAAAGAAACTGTAAAACAATCACAATAGACCGAGGACGATCATATATATGTTCTCGTGTTCTTTGTCAATTTTGTATGTATGTGTAGCTGAAATGAAAGCTAATCATTGTATGAAATTTGTATGCCCCTTGTGGGACCATTAATTGGAATAAACAATCCTAATCTTAATCTTAATCTATATAATGAAAACACAGAAAAAGATTAAATTATCACAAAACACCAGCAGAAAATTTACATTCTTCAGTTTATATCTTTCTTGCATCAAATATCTTTGAAAAGATTCTACTTGTACAATAGATAAAATGCTCTTAATCAACTGTTGGTGTACGAAAAATTTCTAAAACTAATTATAGGACAAATACCATCAAGGTATGTTCAATTCTATCACAGAAATTTTCCTTTCCTTTTTTTTGTTGAAGTTCAATAAACATATCAAATATCAGTTATATTTTACGAATAAGACAAGGACCATTTGATTTTCGGGGAGGGGGGTGGTATTTTTTTTTTTAATTTCCGGCCCCGACTTTGCTCAAGAAAATTTTCTGACCAGCACCTTGTTTGAAAAAAATAATCTGGTCTGATTTTGTCCAGTAGAAAAAAAAGCCTGGCTGAACAAAATATCCTAGCATAGTGTACAGCGGAAAAAAATAATCAAATGGTCCGTGCTTAGCTATTCATTACTCGACGACTTTTTGACTGTGTTCTTATGTTAGGTTTATTCATGAATTGATACTTGGTACTTTTTGGTGTTTGCATATAGATAAATTTCCGAATTAATAAGAAAGCAACAACCAAAAACATAGATCCAGAATACATGGCAATATAATAAGGATCACATAAAGACAGAGAATATAAATGACGAGGACGAAACTATATAGTAACACACATCTACGGCAAGCCAAAACTGCCCCAAAACAGCAAATCAAACATGTTTTGTGATATTTCAACTTTTATTTTTTAAGAAATCGAAGTAAAGTCTGTACGATATTTGCCAGGTAATACATTTACGGTCCTTTGTGCAATACAACTAAAAAAACAAAAACAAACAAACAAACAAACAAATAGTGAAATAAAAAAAACAAACAAACAAAAAACAAACAAACAAAAAACAAACAAAAAAAAACAGAAGAACGAAAAAAAAAAACTTTCAGCAAAAAGACAAACGTGAAAAACAATAGGAAATCGGAACAGCCGGACTTGACACCACAGCACTAGTAAAACAAGCGGTTGTTTTTATACCGGTTTATGGGTATCCAAACATCAGATAATCCCGTATTTTGCAACTATCAGTGGAAATGTTATCATTAAACATTTTTCATCTAAGGGAGCAACCATTTTATTTTTATGGGGGGGGGGGGGGCTATGNTCAAATTTACCATCCTGCCTTTTTATTTTTGGAAAATTGAAAGCCTGACTTTTTCTTTTCAATATCCTTAAAATTATACAGCCAAATCTACCATCCTGCATTTTTTTTTCAGGACAAGTACTGTCCTGGTTATTTTTTTCTAGATTTTTGGCGTCCTGCCTTTTTTGGTCGTTCCCTAAACAAGAAAGCCGAAAAAAAAACTACTGACATTGCAAAGCGGTCGTACATGTTATTAATGACTATTTACGATACGTCTTAACACCGCTAAGAAGGTTCCTAATATACTAGGAACACACAAGTGCCACTAAGAACACGACAGTGAGAATTATAGGCATAAAAACGGGTACATGTGAAAGGGTATTCCTATAAACCAATAATTGTGTATTTTTGTGGAATCATCTTGTGTAATAAAAGCCTTGTTAGTAAATTTTGCCAATTTCTGACGGTTTCACGGTAATAATTAATCAGATTACATGTACTAAAACAAATGAAGTAACATGGTGTTAATTATCGAGTCTCACCATGATGTCTTTTGTAGACGGAAAATACACATACGTGTCAAGTATTCGGTCACAATTATTTTTATGCAATTCATTTAAAACTTTTTTTAAAAATTTTTTTATTTTTCTTTTTCGACAGAAACAAAATTTTTAGCATCCAGTTCAGCGTAAATTCTTTGGTTTGATCTGTTTAATTTTAACACTTAATTTCTCAGTTTAGCAAACACAAAATAAATATGAAACTTGATAAAAATAGATCATTTCTATATAGTTAACTATGATGATTAATCTATTTGTTTTATTTTTTTTTATTATTATTTGTTTTCTTTTATTCTCTTAATATTTTCTTATTTTAGTTTATACAAAAGAAATGTATATCTTATTACTACATTGTATATGTTCACCTTTTTTTCATATTAAATCAAACTTAAAATACAATTTTAAAAGTATGCATTTGATCCAAAAATGTGCGATAAATCAGTAATATATCCTATGGAGCATGTTAAACTTATAGCTAGTTATGGCAAGAGGTTTTCAAGAAGGGGTTAATAATATTCTGTTATTGTGCAATTTTTAACCTTGTGATCTTAATTCATATGTCAATAAATGCGACATGACTGCTTTGATGTTATATCTGAAGAAATGCATGAGCTCTCTTGTCCTAGATTATACTGTGTTTGTTGCAATGCAGAGTTCTCTTCACAAACAACAAACCGTAATATTGTCTACTTGTACAATTCCAAATATTTTGCATCTGGATTCCTTGGATCTAGTATTTTCAGTACAACTGTGGCCACCATACTGCTCAGCAGAGCTTTTCAGAGCCATGTATGACGCGTGTATTGGAAAAGCAATCACGTGTCGGTCTTCCTAACGTGAAAAATGTCCTATAGCAGAAATCGAATCTATGAAAGAATCAGAGTTGTGCTTATTATTTTATCAGTTTCAGCGGACTTAGTTGATCCACCTTTTCAAAAATAACGTTTTATTTAGCCGACACACTACACTACTAAACCATTCCGGTTCATATTCGAACCAGACTCCGGAATCGAACAGCAAATAAAATATGGTCCGAATACTTTGACTTTGATATTGCTTCAGTTTACTATATATATATATATCCGGCTTTCTCAAAACATTTACATTTTCGACCTAAATGTATTAATTGTGACCCCTAGCGCAGATCGACAATGCCGTGCATATCAATGATTTTGGAAAAGGGGGGTGGGGATTGGGCGTAAACACCGAAAATGATGTGAATACTGCCGGGCGGAGAGAGCTGAAATTTTTTGGACTATTTGTTTTTAGAAATCCTATAGGCCCTAAATATACATTTTTACGTGCAAAAATTATGGGCATACGGAATTCCCGCAAGTATTATTTTCTTTGAAGGTTAAAATGGAGACTTACGCCACCTACACCCCGCCCCCGTAGAATCCGCCACTGATATATTAAAGGTATGTACTATATTAACACAATCTTTTGCCACCTGAAACCAAACTTGGACAGAACGTATTTTTTTTAATTATAAAATTTGAACAGTTAATATAAATTAGAGTATGTTGCTTGAAAAAAAAGATGATATTTTTGCCGTTGAAACAAAGTAAGTGTAGGTACCATAGGAGCCTCTAATTTTATTGATAAAACTGAACCGAAAATGTCCCTGAAATTCAAGTCCATTACGATTGTATAAGGGATTCACTTAATTCTGCCTGGACGTGTATTGCACAGAACTGAAAATGTTTCTGGTGGAAAGAAAGTGAAAGTTTAAAATTTCCAGACATTTGTGTCAGAATATAATATGAAACAAAAAAAAACCCCTCCCCCACCAAAAAAATAAATGAATAAATAAACAAACAAACAAGCAAAAAACAAAAGAAAGTAAAAATAAACAAATAAAATACATAAACAAACATACAAAATAAAACCGATTACAATACAGAATAAAATGACACTCGTGGGCAAATATTCAGTGTTATTCTCTTTGCCGAGTTTTACTTGCATTGGGTTGGATATATGTAAAAATATTCATAACCCTTAAACAATACATTGTATTGTTACCAAACTTTGCAAATATAATATTTACATGCATGTTTAATCAATTCGCTACTATGTTTTGGTAAAAATGCGAATAAAATGTCTCCTCCAGGTTCTTGTTGGAACTTTTATGTTCTTAGTGAAGCTTCTTAGCGGTGTTTAAATGCACCTGTAATTTACAATATTGGAAAACTATATCGCCATAGACGATTATGTCTCTGGTGTTACTCTAATTAAACAGGACAAAAATATTTGTTATGGTGATGTGAAAAATTCTAAATACCATGGACCCTACTGTATGGGGAAAAATACTATTTTGATCATCTGCTCTCAAACAAATGACAGTAAATTTAACTTAAATGTACTAGTTTGATTTATGGAAGGTCCTTTACAAAGATTGCTAATTTTGTCCCAACTCGACAAAAAAAAACATAGCCACCAACACGGAACATAGTTTAAACATTGGACCTATTGGAAATTGAAAATCTCCGTTGAAACTACTACAGGCAAATTCAACCAAACTTTACATGAATGATGTTTGGGAGGTCCTTCAAAAAGAGTGATAATTTCTCCCGACCCGACAAAAAAAAGAAAAAAAAAAAAACTACCGGCGCTTAACATAATTTAACCCTGGACCCTATGGAAAAATCATTCTTTTCATCAACATTTGCTCTGAAATTATAAAACTGTATTGGAAGGATGTATGGAAGGTCCTTTACAATGATTAATTATTACGGCCAGATCTGACAAAAAACATGGCCGCCAACACGGAACATGATGCCTCTGCTGGTGGACTGTTAGTCCCTGAGGGTATTCACCAACCCAGTAGTCAGTACTTTGGTGCTGACCCGAAAACCGACTTCATTGAAACTTGCAATATCTAAATTTTACAAAATTTTGTTTAAAACTAAGGAGTATCTCCCTCATGCATAGCTCTGTCCTTAGCTGAATTTTGGATTTTCTATTTAGACCCTTTTGGTTATTTATTTTCTATCAGCTTTTACACGTTTTTCAGTTAATGGGCTTCCAAATGTTTTGGTTTGATCTGCACTGATGAGACATAAGTTGTCGAAATGCGCATATGCAGAAAATAAATTAACAGTAACTTCGGTATTTTGTTATTTAATATTGGACCCTGTTGGAAAATCGTCATTTTTATCATCTGCTCTGAAACGTATTGAAGCAAATTAAACTATATTGAAATGGTCCATGGAAAGTCCTTGACAAAGATTAATTATTTTGCTCGAATCTGACAACAATTGGCCGCGATTGTGGAAAGTAACTTAACCTTGGGCCCAATGGGAAAATCATCATTTTGATCGTATTTTCTGAAATTTCTGAAGCAAATTCAACCAAAGTCTACACAAATGATAGATATTTTGGAGTCTTTTACGTCGTTCAGACCCAACAAAAACCATGGCCACCAGCACAGCACATTATTTAACATTGGACCCAAAGGGAAAATCATATTTTGATCATCTCCTCTGAAACTACTGAAGCAAATTCAACCAAACTTTAAAGACATGAGGTTTGATAGGTCTTGTACAATGCTCGTTTCGTTTTGACTCTACAAAAAACATGGCCATCAGCGGGGAACATACATGTAGTTTAGCATTGGATCCTGTGGATAAAAATATCATTTTCATTATCTGCTCTGAAACTTTTGAAGCAAATTTAACTAAACTGTACTGCAATGAGGTGTGGAAGGTTCTGAACAAAAAATCGATCATTTCTATAGGATTTTACAAAGAACATGGCTGCTCTTGAAGAACATATAGCCTAACATTAGACCCTAGAGAACAACATATTGGTCATCATAGAGAACAACATATTGGTCATCATGCAGTTAAATCATGCATTAGAAGCATTTTGTCAGATGAGCGATACAGGCTAAGTCTTTTGTTTTGAAACATGCACATATTGGGCTCCGTAAGATGCAATAAAGCGAAAGTCCTGAGTTCTGTTTAATTGCTTTTAATAAGTTGTCGATCTTCCGGCATTTATAAGGTAGATTGTTGAAAAACTACATTGTGAATTAGCCTTTATAGAAAGTAAGTTTGCTCTGTTTACAAAATTGCATACACATATATAAGCAAAAACAATTTGATGTAGATTCCCGATTAGCTGGATATGTGGGACATGCAATATTTATTCTAGGGTTACATCAGTACTAAAATCATCGTTTTAGTTTGTTCGTCATTAAACCTCATTTTAGATTTTATCTGCACTGAAGAGACATAAGTTGTCGAAATGCGCATATGCAGAAAGTAAATTCGGTATTTAGTTATTTGTTACCACTGGGTCGATGCCACTGCTGGTGGACTGTTAGTCCCCGAGGGTATTCACCGGCCCAGTAGTCAGTACTTCGGTGCTGACCTGAAAGCCGATTTTATTTGGAACCTTGAAATATCTAAATTTTTGTAAATTTTGTTTAACACTAAGGAGTATCTCCCTCATGCAAAGCTCTGTCCTTAGCTGATTTTGGCTTTACATTTAGATCATATTGGTTATTTGTTCTCTATCAGTTTTTAAACATCTTTGAGTTTCTGGTCTTCCATGCGTTTAGATTTTATCTGCACTGAAGAGACATAAGTTGTCGAAATGCGCATATGCAGAAAGTAAATTCACAGTAAATATTTAACCGTTTTCTACGATGAAACGTTAATATGACTTTTTTGTTTAATATATAAATTACTGTTAAACAGTGTTGAAATTTTCTCCCTTCTTTGTATTTACCGTATGAGGACAAGCACGAAAATGCTGTTCTTTCAAATCAACAAAAAGCTAAATTCTTATTACATTTCATAAAAGGTTTATTCGCTTTTAATTTCGGGCTACTCATGACTTTGCGGACCTGCTCAAGTATCGGTTAGCCTCGGCCGTTGGCCTCTGTCAACAAATCTTTACTAGGTCAGTATAGTCATGAGTAGACTACATTAAAAGTCAATAATTTTATAAAATAGATTAACTGAACGTCAGAAAACTACAGAAACTGGGGCATATTTTTTTTACACTATGGCGTCATAAATGCTCCAAGGAATGATATTTTATCGTAATACCCAAGGGGAGTTGCAACATTCAAAATCGACATTATTTCTAAAACTTGATCAGAAGATTCACTTTCGCTGATTAAATGTTGAAATACTAAAACAAAACATGATATACGAAATTGAAAATTGCTGAAATTGGCAACTTGAAATGACATGTATGTCGGGATTACTGTTTTATTGGGTCCGTGTTGTTCATCTGTATGTGTGTCTTCATTTTTCTTTTTTTTTTGTCCCGTACTCAAGTGGTGTCCTTCAAGTTGTTTCTTAGTGTTTCCGATGTTACCATTGTCAATGGATTGTTCGTTCTTTTGACTGACGGTTCGGTTCTCACTTACGTTACCCAAGCAACTATGGGATAATTAGAATCCTTCCTAATTACAAATCTAAAATACAAAATTAACGATGATAAACAAGTAACCGAGCTTTTGACAGCTTAAGTATTCTAACATATTATCCTGTTCGCCATAATATGAACATTGGCACCCATATGCTTCATATTCTGCCCACCGGATGATATTTTACGATACACAGCTGTCAAAGCCCGCGATACACATAACGAAAAATATAATATTGTCCGATGTCTCTATCTTGTGTACATGTACAGTTATGATTAGATGAACTGCAGATATATTTTCTAAATGTCAACATTGTGGATTAAGAGCCGGCATGAAAGTTAAGCTTGTTTGGATTTGAACGAACCCATAAATCAACGACACAACAACTAAACATTTTCCGGCCCTTCAACAACTCAACATTGGCATGGAACGTCTAATGAAAAGTTGCTGGTATAAGTCGATGCTATTGTCATTGTCGTATGTACAACAGACGGGTTAGAAACAAGTGAAAAAGAAATGATGTCAATGGATATGATATAAGTAACAGAACACAGCGGTGCTTAAAAGAATGTCGAAACTTTTTTTAACCTACGGTACTTAAAGCCTGACAAAAACGGATATACATATAAAGGAGTTAATAACACACAAATTCACAAGTGCCATATTTCGTAAAACGCAACAACGCGATGAAAAAAAAGATGAAAAAAAAATCAAAACAAACTAGATTTCAAATTGCAAGCAATAGCTGATGTCTCTCAAGAAAACCAATTCAATGATTCCATCTTATTCGCAGCCTCGAGATCTTTTTTTTTTTTTCGTTGAAATCGGACAAAGCCGATATTTTTACGTAATTTCTTTGCCATCTTGGAAAATGTGGTCATTTCGAAATTTATCTTTAAATAAATTCTTTCCTCTCATCTTTTTGAACATTTATACTACATATGAACAAGTTCTGTAAGCAGTCAGTTTCTAACATATGGAATCCTCAAGTTTTGAACGTAAAATGGTAGCTATCTTGGAAATGGTGGCCATTTTGAAAATTTAAACAACTTCAGATACTGATGTGACTGTTTGCAAAGTTAGAAATCCTTTCGTGTAGCCAATTAAAAATAATCGCGCTTACAAAAGTTATTGGCAGAAGAATAATAAGAATAATCAAAAGAAACGTAAAATGACAACAAGATTTTTTAGTTAAGGTAAATGTACAATAAGCTGAAGTGTCCTATTAATTTTCAAGGTATAGGTTAATTATATCAGCTCAAATGTCCTCCCCATGTTTTACAAATTTTTAATGTGTTGGATGGAATACATTATGTATAAATTTAAAATGAACTTTGCGTTATTACACAAAGTTTGCTAAATAACGCAAACTTTGCAACATGTTTCCAAAATAACTCAAACTTTGCTAAATTACGGTAACTTTGCGAAATAACGCAAACTTTTGTACTATAATGAAAACTTTGCGCGAAAATGCAAAATATTAAAAAAGAGTTTGTGTGGCGCCAATATGCTTCTGTATTATTTAAGTGTTGATTATTGAACAGACGCGCCGTTCTCTTTCCGCTCGAAAGTTATATTCAAGCTATCTATTGAGCAACATTCGACTTTTCCCGAAATACCTTTTAACTTTAAGGGTGGGGTTTGTTAAGTTTTTTTTTCTCGGTACATTTCTTTTAATATCTGCTATTTTCTCTCTCTTCTGTGCACTTTTGGTGAGTATTAATACCTCGCCAGCAATGGAAAATATAATCTGAAAAAAAAATACTTAATACTTGTAAGAAAAGATAAAAGTACAAAAAGTTCTGATTTGTTAAGTTTTCATTGGCATGAAATTCAAAATTGGTTCTGTAAGTCTGCCTCATGAAAACGAAAAGAGACGAACTTTTTGTTACAGAAGTAAAGTTTCGTATTTTCTTTATATTTTTCCTGTTTTCGACGACTTATCAGTTTTTGTGCACCACTTCAAGTTTATCCGCATGTTTTTTCGTGTTTTTATTTGGCCGTCCTCCTCTTGCTGCAATAATTGAACCTGTCGGACAGTCTTACTTGCTAAACTATGTGAGGTTTAAAATGGTAAAAAGGTAAATGATATAAAATGATACATATGAAAGTAATTTAAAAAACTGGGTCAATAAAAAAAAAACAAATTTGTGCAAACGAAATTTTAGAAAGATCACCACATCAAAATATGCATGCAAATGAAATGCAGCGTCTTTTCTTACGGAGTCGGCTTCGCGCAATCAAGTATATTTTCTGGGAAACCCTTTCTTGAAATTTTTTTTATCGCTTCCTGTTGCTTTAAAATGGTTAACGCACAACGACAAAAATGAATTTGTACCCACAATATGAAAATATTTTCCGCATGTCCTTTATTCTTACTAAAAAATGAGGTAGTGAAAAAGCAATAACCTATTATAAGTTAAATAAAATTTTTGTTTCTGATATCTAAAATTACAAGAAGAATTTCAGTAACTATTTAAATTAGAAAAAAAAATACGAAGCTGCTGTCGTTCATTTCATTCACTTGAATTGCCCGAATGCACATAAGTAATTAAATTTAAAAAGCGTATGGTATATCTACGGGGAGTCTAGACTTTCCTAAGTGATTGTTAAAAAACAAAAGATACAAATATTTAGCATCCAAAACGACATCAGCATGAATTGATAAGATAACCAATCTCGTGTGTCAATCATTCAATTAATATTTGTCCAATCAAATTCACTTACAGTCTCGATATAAAAACAGAATTTGCAGGTATCATGGGTAAGTCCTCGAAGACGCACGACCACCTCCACGAGAGTACTCCGGTACGATGGTGAGGACTGGGCAACTGCACCATTCAACGTGTAGAATGGGTCTTGGTCTCTCGGGGCCAAGACATGCAGGCTAACGGCGGCGCATATCGTAGTTAGGGCTTTGAGTTCTTCAAAGTCCTTCTACACCCCAAAAGATCGACCCACCAAGGAATTCGACTGCAAAGTCTCACGACAGTCAGCGGATACCAGGGAAGGTCACCTGTCCGAAATTACATTGCATTGGAGTGGGCGTCCCTCCAGGTTTAAAATGCCGTGAGAGACCTATTCAGGTATTCAAGGCGATAAACCACCATACTACTATCATGGGTATGGTACCATTGAATAGGGAAGTTCTTTTCCGTGACCACACTATTTATGTGGTCATCTCAAGTACATTATTACCGAAAAAATCTCCATGGGCATTCCTACAAACTATTTCAAAGTTAACACGAGATCGTTTTTCTTTCTTTTTTTTATCATTTAGTACACCCATACAAGATGCACAGAATACCATATACGGATATTGGATATCGATAAACGCCGATGATTCGGATATGTTTTCAACTGGAAGCGGTGAAATATTCTAGCATTCGAGCAACATTATTACTCAATACCGGTTTATCGGTACAGAGCGCAAGACATTTGGGACTGTCCGTTGTTCGTGCGTATATCAATTCGTCGAAAATGAACTCGAAATGTTTTCGCTACGTGTATCAATGCTACGTACATCGCACTTCATTTGCGCGGAATTTCAATTTTTGTTTCTATAATAAAATTTATCAATACTGTACAAATAAAGAAGAAGTTTCCTAGTGTTGTATACTTTCAAATACCCTTTCTGACAATTCTTTCTCTCATTTATTTTATTAAACTAGCTGTTTTTAATTAAAAGCCTCACAAATGAGTATATTTATCATGCCATGTAAATGTTCGTATTTGCATATTATGAATTATTGTTGGAAATTTAGTTATTTACACTCATTTTCTATACGTTGTAAATATAAACATTACAAACGTTTTAACACCATTGTACATTTTGAAATGCACTCACATTTATAACATGTAGTAAATATACTTTGCGAAGCATTTGTGTATGCTGTTAAAATGTTACATGTACTTATTTTTTAATCACACTTGCAAATAAACGTGAAAATAGATTCGTTACGTTGTTCTAAACATTGTTATTTAAATCATTGTAAATGCAACCATTTGAAAACCCTAACAAATATTTCAATTCAATCACGTATGAAATTTTTAGGGCATAAAGAAATTTAGTACCCAGTCAAATATGATATATTTCCCAACAATTTACATATGTCTGTAAAACCCATTAATTATCCAAATTTGTGCATGATTCACACACCCACAATTATACAAATGGCATTGCGGTCTCAATGGCGTTTTTCACCCTAGTAAAACATTAGCAAATTTTTATATTTGTTGGTTGTAAATATTAAGCAAATAATGGTGCATAAGAGTAAACAATGAGTAAATAACGGTCTTTACTAATGTTTACTATATATTTACTTGGGTTGGTAAATCGGACTTTTCATGTAGTGTCTGTACCAAATTTAAGTATAAGATGGCATTTTCACCATATCGCATACTATCGATATCCCTATTGTTGCATGTTTTCAGTATATTTGTACGAAATTTGAGTACTAGATGACATTTACATCATATCGCATACTATCGATATCCCTATTGTTGCATATTTTCAGTAAATTTGTACCAAATTTGAGTACTAATTGGCATTTACACCATATCCCATACTATCAATTTCCCTATTGTTGCATGTTTTCAGTAAATTTGTACCAAATTTGAGTATTAGATGGCATTTACACCACACCGCATACTATCGATATCCCTATTGTTGCATGTTTTCAGTATATTTGTACCAAATTAGAGTACTAAATGGCATTTACATCATGTTGCATAATATCGATATAACTATTGTTGCATATTTTCAGTAAACTAGTACC
Source organism: Modiolus philippinarum (assembly GCA_002080025.1). Taxonomy (NCBI): domain Eukaryota; kingdom Metazoa; phylum Mollusca; class Bivalvia; order Mytilida; family Modiolidae; genus Modiolus; species Modiolus philippinarum. The sequence goes on from MJUU01005105.1 coordinate 64,286, forward strand.
AAATTTGAGTACAAGAAGACATGTACATCATATTGCATACTATTTATATCCCTATTGTTGCATATTTTCAATAAATTTGTACCAAATTTGAGTACTAGATGGAATTTATATCATATCGCATACTATCGATATCCTATTGCTGCAAATTTTCAGTAAATTTGTACCAAATTTGAGTATTAGATGGCATTTACACCATATCGCATACTTTCGAAATCCATATTGTTGCATGTTTTCAGTATATTTGTACCAAATTAGAGTACTAAATGGCATTTACTCCATATTGCATACTATCTCTATCCCTATCGTTGCATATTTCAGTAAATTTGTGCCAAATTTGACTATTAGATGGCATTTACACCATATCGTATTATATCGATATCCCTATTGTTGCATATTTTTCAGTAAAGTTGTACCAAATTTGAGCATTAGATGGTATTTACACCATATTTCATACTATCAATATCCCTGTTGTTGCATATTTTCAATAAATTTGTACCAAATTTGAGTATTAGATGGCATTTACACCATATCGCATACTATCGATATCCCTATCGTTGCATATTTTCTGTATATTTGTAACAGGTTTGAGTACTAGATGGCACTTACATCATAATGCATACTATCAATATCCCTATTGTTGCATGTTTTCAGTTAATTTGTACCAAATTTGAGTACTAGATGGCAAGTACATCATATCGCATAATATCGATAACCCTATTGTTGCATATTTTCAGTAAATTTGTACCAAATTTGAGTACTAAATGGAATTTATATCATATCGCATACTATCGATATCCCTATTGCTGCATATTTTCAGTAAATCTTACCAAATTTAAGTATTAGATGGCATTTTCACCATATCGCATACTATCGATATCCCTATTGTTGCATGTTTTCAGAATATCTGTACCAAATTTGAGTACTAGATGACATTTACATTATATTGCATACTATCGACATCCCTATTGTTGCATATTTTCAGTAAATTTGTACCAAATTTGAGTACTAGATGGCATTTACACAATATCACATACTATTGATATCCCTATTGTTGCATGTTTTCAGTATATTTGTACCAAATATGAGTACTAGATGGAATTTATATCATATCGCATACTATCGATATCCTTATTGTTGCATATTTACAGTAAATTTGTACCAAATTTGAGAATTAGATGGCATTTACACCATACCTCATACTATTGATATCTCTATTGTTGCATATTTTCAGTATATATCTGTACCAAATTTGAGTACTAGATGACATTTACATCATATCTCATACTATTGATATCCCTATTGTTGCATAATTTCAATAAATTTGTACCAAATTTGAGTATCAGATGGAATTTTCATCATATCGCATAATATCGATATCCCTATTGTTGCATATTTTCAGTAAATTTGTACCAAATTTGAGTATTAGATGGCATTTACACCATATCGCATACTATCGATATCCCTATTGTTGCATCTTTTCAGCATGTTCAGTATATTTGTAGCAAATTTGAGTACTAGATGGAATTTATATCATATTGCATACTATAGATATCCCTATTGTTGCATATTTTCAGTGAATTTGTACCAAATTTGAGTATTAGATGACATGTACATTATATCACCTACTATCGATATCCATATTGTTGCATATTTTCAGTAAATCTGTACCAAATTAGAGTACTAGATTGCATTTACACCATATCGCATCCTATCAGTATCCTATTGTTGCATGTTTTCAGTATATTTGCACCAAATTTGAGTACTAGATTGCATTTACACCATATTGCATGGCATCTCTATATTGTTGCATATTTTCAGTAAATTTGTACTTAATTTTAGTATAAGATGGTATTTTTACCATGCTGCATACTTTTGATAGCCTTATTGTTGCGTCTGTTCAGGAAATTTGTACCACATTAGGGTCACAAGAGCTAGATAGTATTCTGACAAAATGACATATACTATGCATACACCATATATGTTGCATGGTTTTGACAAATGTGTGCCAAATTTGAGTTTTAGTTGACATTTGCAGCAAATCATACTAAATATGAGTGTTGTAAATTTCTTGCATGTTTTAGGGAACATTATGCCAATGGGAAAATATCATTTTGCGCACTGTGAGTATTTGGACATCAATACGTCATATCATAATATTTTCTCGCAAGTTTTCGGGATTGTAATATTGTTGAAAAAATATTACTTTTGTCAAGTTTATGGCAAAATTTATTGAAAAATATGTGTCACGAACCAGCGCGATCTTCGCGAACATAATTTGTCCATCGGCGTTCGGCAGAAAATTAAAAAATAAGTTAAAATACATATTAAAAAGATATGTTTTTGCGGTTTTATATTCACATCTTCGGTTTTAGTTAAAAAATAAAAAGATATGCGCTTTTTGTCACTACATGTTTTTTGCGTATCTTTTGGCTAATAATTAGTATTTCATGGTTGTAGAAAATGGCCACCTGCTGGCGCATAAAAAGCCCGATTAATTTTCTTTATCATTGCTTTGTAAGGTTAACATATTTTTGAAAATGTATTTTATATTAACTTCGATTGCGCCAATCCCAAGGCGGCATGCAGTTAATCTGTTAATTGTCTCTCGTTCACATCGTGTCGCTCGATCGTGTGTCTGGTGTATGGTCCAGAATTACCGAGTACAGAGTATGGGTTATGGTGCATGGTGTATGGTTCATAGTGTATTGTGTATGGTTCATAGTGTATGGTGTATGGTTCATGGTGTATGGTGTATGGTTCACGTTGCAACACCATACACCATTACACCATACACCATGAACCATTGAACCATACACCATGCACCATTGAACCATACACCATTACACCATACACCATACACCATAAAATGGTTATGTTTTACCCTACAAGTACTGTATCTTCTTTTTTTGCAGGCATGTTTTTGTTAGAACAAATTGAAATGCTCTATTTTTGTGAAAGATCTTCAATACAGTATTCAAATACAGTTAAGTCAGATCTGATTCATTGGTTTAAGAGTAATTAAGGAAACAAGTAATTTTGAAATGAGATTTAATGTTAAACTATGTTTAGTGCCGGCCACCATTTTTTTCATCCGCTGGAACGAAATAAGTAACAAAATACCGAAGTTACTGTTAATTTATTTTCTGCACATACTCATTTCAACAACTTATGTCTCATCAGTGCAGATCAAATCAAAACATTTTTGAAGTCCGTTAACCGACAAACGTGTAAGAGCTGATAGAGAAGGTATAACCAAAATGATCTAAATAGAAGAGCAAAAATTCAGCTAATGAAAGAGCTATGCAGAAGGGAGATACTCCTTAGTTTTAAACAAAATTTTGTAAAATTTAGATATAGCAAGTTTCAATAAAATCGGTTTTCGTGTCAGCACCGAAGTACTGACTACTGGGTTTGTGAATACCCTCGGGGACTAACAGTCCACAAGCAGAGGTATCGGCCAAGTGGTAATAAATAACAAAATACCGAAGCTACTGTTAGTTTATTTTCTGTATATGCGTATTTCGACAACGTATGTCTCATCAGTGCAGATCAAACCAAACAGTTGGAAGTCCAATAACCGAAAAACCTGTAACAGCTAATAGAGAACAAATAACCAAAAGAAGACTTCGTTCATCAGTCCTGTAAAGTTCAGTTACATTTGCTTTATTGGTTTTAATTATTGGTTTCAAAAGAAAAGATGACATGATTTTCCTATTTGGTCCAATGTTAAACTAAGTAAAGCTGTAGTGGCCATGTTTTTGTCGGATTTAACCGAAGTGAGCAATTTTTGTAAAGGACCTACTTTTCATCATTTCAATACAGTTAAGTCAAGTTAACTTCAATAGTTTCAGAGCAAATAGTGAAAGTTGTGATTTTTCAATATTGGCTTCTTTTTGTCAGATCGGTAAAAAATGAACAATCTTTTTTGTAATCATTGTACAAACACATACATATATACAAAGCGCAAAGCACACACATATAAAACATACAAAACAATGCATACAATCAATAAGAGAAAACAAGAAAAACATAATGACTTGTTGATTACCACAACATAAGACATGCATAATATTTGAGACAAACGAAAGGGCTAAGCCAAAGTGGGAGAAAAAATAGACTTGATAAAAAACAAGGCCATTTGGATAGTAACAGGAAGATACAGGTATGAAAACTCGAAAGAGTAACAGAACAAGAATATGTGCCTAACGGACACAATGCCCCGCCTCACAGCTATTTTCAGCAATGCTATATTTCATGATCTGTGAGGCATGAAGTTGGTGGCATTGGTAAATATTTGTTATATTTTTTTTATATCCTAATGTCTATTTAAATGAAGTTTCATGATAATAGCATACATCTGTAACAGAAAAGAAACTTAAACCTGACGTTAAATCTCATACTACCCCTCTTTTTTCCATGGTCAGTGAAGCATGAAGTTGGTAGTAAGGGTAAATTTTTATATTGATTTTTGTTTTTGACGCTAATGTGTATTTATATAAATTTTCATGATAATGGCATACAGCCTTCACAGAAAAAAACTTTAACCCTTTGGTAAACCTCATACTACCCCCTTATATCCAAGATCAGTGAAGCATGAAGTTTGTTCCATTATACCCTAATGTGTATTTATACAAAGTTTCATGATAATAGCATATATCCGTCACAGAATAAAAACTTGTATCTAAGGGAAAAGCTCATACTACCCCCCCTTTTTTTATGATCAGTGAAGCATGAAGTCGGTAGCCGGGATAAATGTTTATTATGATTTTTGTTTAATTATACCCTATTGTGTATTTATACAAAGTATCGTGATAAAAGCGTACATCCTTCACAGAAAAAAAAAACTTCGACCTTAGGGTATACCTCATACTACCCCCTTTTTCCATAATCAGTGAAGCATGAAGTTGGTAGCCAGGATAAATTTTTATTACGATTTTTGTTTAATTATACCCTAATGTGTATTAATACAAAGTATCATGATAATAGCATACCTCTTTCACAGAAAAAAAAAATTCAACCGTAGGGTTAACCTTATAATACCTCCCTTTTTTCTATGATCAGTGAAGCATGAAGTTGGTATCCGGGATAAATTTTTATTATGATTTTTGTTTAAACATACCCTAATGTGTATTTATATAAAGTTTCATCATAATAGCATACATCCTTCACAGAAAAAAAACTAAAACCTCAGGGTAAACCTAACTTGGGACGGACGAACGGACAAACAGACGAACGGACAAACGGACAAACGATCGGACAGACCCAAACACTAAAAGTGAGCAATCTCTGCTAAAACCTTCCATAGATCATTCGTGTAAAGTATGGCTGAATTGGTCTAAGTGGTTTTAGAGGATAAGACACAAATTTGATTTAACCATCGAGTCCAATATTGAACTAAATTCCGTCGGATCTCACAGAAATGAGCTTTCTTTTTAAATGAACTCCAAAGTGTCATTCCAATACAGTTTAGTTAAATTTGCTTCATTAATGTCAGAACAGATGATGAAAATGATTATTTTCCCCAAGGGTCCAGTGTTAAACTATATTTAGTGCTGACAGCCATGTTTTATCGTCAAATAGGAGCAAATGTATGATAATATCAAAACTTTGTTCTTGCTGGCGGCAAGTTTATTGTAGGATCTGATGGAAATGAACACTCTCTGTTATGACCCTTCCAGTACAGTACAGATTAGTCACATGTCCTTCCATAGTTAAACAGTCGATGATGTAACGATTGTTTTTCCCGTAGTAACCGATGTTAATCTATTTTCAGTACTTGCGGCCATCACTTTCATGGGATTGAAATGAATTGGACTATGTTTGTTAAGAACTGCCTATACATCACTCTTGTAAAGTTTGATTGATTTCCTATAGTGTTTTCGGATGAGAAGATGGAAATATGCTTTTTCCTTATGGTACAATGCTGAAACTAAGTTCAATGCCGGAGTCCATGTTTTTTGGGATAGGAATGAAATGACATTTTTATCCCCGCACTTTCGAAGAAAGTTCGGAGATAATGTTTTACCCTCCGTCTGTCCGTCCGTCCGTCCGTCCGTCACACTTTTCTTGTGACTCAAACTCCTCCTACATTTTTTTGATTTAGGGTTTCAATTTTGTTGTAGAATTGCTGCATATAGTCTGCAGATGCGCAATAAGCTTTCGGATTTTCAATATTGGTCTTGGTGCAAACAAGACGCCCCATGATGTCAATTTTTTTACACATGTGGCATATGACACAAACTCCTCCTACATTGATGGATTTAGGGATTTAATTTTGTTGTAGAATTATTGCATATAGTCTGTAGATGAGCAATAAGCTTTCCGATTATTGATATTGGTCTTGTTGCAAACAAGAGGCCCGTGATGTCAATATTAACAAAGACCCAAAGATGTGGATTAGACACATGTGGAATGTGACGCAAACTCCTCCTACATTTTTGGATTAGGGATCAAATCTTTATGCAGAATTGTTTTATATAGTCTATAGATTTGCAATAAGCTTTTGGGATTTTGGGTCCGGTTCCAACTTTGGTAAATTTCCTGAAAATGTCAAAGACACATATTTTTCTTTAATTTTGGCATATTATCTTATATTCTGACAAGTGTTTGGTAAAAAACAAAATTCTGTAAACTTAGGATTCTGAAAGGCGGTTCCAATTTTGGTAAATTTCCTGAAAGTCTCAAAGATCACTAATTTTACCTAGCAATCATACTTAAAATGTTTGTGTAGTTTAGGACGAACATTTTCATAAATTGGATTTCAAAAATATTTTATTCCAATTTTGGTCAATTTCCTGTAGTCTCAAAGACCACTTTTTTTTTGGAATTCTACCTAGCAACTATACTTAAAATGTTTGTGTAGTTTAGGACGAACATTTTCATCAATTGGATTTTAAAAATATTTGATTCCACTTTCGGTATTTATCTGAAAGTCTCAAAGACCACTAATTTTCTCGAATTCTTCCGAGCAACCATACTTAAAATGTTTGTGTAGTTTAGGATGAACATTTTCATCAATTGGATTTCAAAAATTTTTTATTCCAATTTTGGTAAATATCCCGAAAGTCTCAAAGACCACTTATTTTTTTGGAATTCTACCTAGCAACCATAATACATTTTCATCAATTGGATTTCAAAAATATTGATTCCAATCTTGGTAAATTTCCTGAAAGTCTCAAAGACCACTTATTTTTTTGAATTCTACTTAACAACCATATATCCTAGAATTCTTTCAGTAACAATAATGAATATCAATAGATAGTTTTAAAAAATAAAGAAAAAAATATGCCCAGGGTGTATAACAACTGTTTTTTGTGTCAAACAGGGAGTGCAGGGGTAGCTGTCGTTTCCGACAACATCTACTTTTTTTTAATTGATCTTGTAAAGATTTGCTGAACTTGTTTCAAGTTGAAATGGGAAAAGCTAGGCCACAACGGACAGATCGAACACCAACGCTATATGATGGAAATAGCTCACACTGACCCTTTGGGAAAGTTCAACATAAAACGGGAAAATGTACAGGGCACATGCAAAAGTCAATCTTACTTAATTAGTAAATGAAAGCGAAAATGTGCAAGGCACCTAAAAAGTCCAATCTTATATTAAATGTTACAACAGTGGGGACATGTGAAAGGAACCTTTAAAAGTCAATCTATTCTTAATTGTTACAACAGTGGGAAAATGTGGAAGGCACCAATAAAAATCAATCTATTCTTGATTTCTAAATGTTTTATTTGCTATTTAAACTTCGAGACAGCATAACAAACATATCAATTAACATTTTTCTTACCGTTGCAATACAAAGATAGAATGATTTCGTATTGTCAAGGTAAAGTTAAAATATTTATTTGGTGATTCGAGTTAAATTGACCATCCATTAGGCATTCTTAAATGATTTTTATACGATTTAAATTGCACTATGTTATGATGCATATAATAATAAACAGTAATCTTAACGGGGATTCGATCTGTCCCTGTAAATGTAATGAGCAACAATTTTAATGTAATGTTAGCATTTAATATAAATGTTAACGATTTATCTAATATTACTGACCATCTTTAGATAAACAGATATATTGAGGTCTAATTGGTGAAATGTGGTCATAAATGTATAACTACATATTTTGTGTTAAGAATCATTCAAATCTTGCTTTATTTGCATCAGCGCATAAAATAAGACAAATTTTAAGACGGAAGACTGATTACCACTGAGAAGCGGGGATATGAAACAATGGTACTAGAATAACGAAGGAAAGGGTTTTTAGTAATTACAAAAATCATAGTCCAAAGACATGGAAAACAAGAATGCAGATGCACAATGGAAAAAACAGATATGACACAGATACAACGAAGGGAATAAAACCAATCTTTAAGAAATAAGGCACTTATAGTGAAAACTCCCATGAAAATCCAGAGTGATACTAGGTGTGATGAAAAGAAAAGTATGTCTTGCTCCGCCAGCGGCACCCGTCACACTATAAGTGAGTCAATCCAGTGTTTCGTCAAAACTTGTAATGTTAAATCGGTGAAGACATGAAATCAAGCTGATTAAATTTGGGATACTGATACTTCATATCTTTCAATGGTGGCTTCCGGTATTTTGTTATTCATAACCACTGAGCCGATTCATCTGCTAATGTACTGTTACTCAATTAGGTTAGTAAGCAACCCAGAAGCCAATACTTCGGTGCTTTGCCGAAAACCAATGTTATTTGTTATCGGGCATACCTCTGTCTTCAGTTGATTTTGGCTTTTTTAGTATAATCATATTGGTAATTTGTTCTGTATCAGCTTTTACATATATCACGGTTTATGGATTTCCAAATACATTTGTGTATTTTGATTCGATCTCCACTGAAGAGACATAAGTTGTTGAAATGCGCATATGCAGAAAAAAAAATTTACGATAACCTCGGTATTTTGTTAGCCATAAGGACGGTCAAAGAATATTAAGAGAGTTGAAGTAAAATGGTGCAATAATATCTGACTACGCAGCTTTTGGGACACCGCATTTGTTCTTTTTCAGAGCTACATGCTCAGCAGTAACAAATCAACTGTGAAATGTACATTCAAAAGGCTTGGAAGGAAGATATATTGCTGCTAACAAAGAGAAAATTCACATTTGGGAAGTAAAAATTCATTTCATATAAGGCGGAGGTCAATGCATCATCGGATTGTGTTTACGTAATTCTGTCATATGTTATACGGATTTTCCTCCCTTTGATCGATTCGGAATTTTGTTGTCACTTTTATCTATTGGTTTGTCATTTATCTAAGATTAAAACGTCCATTCTCGTCAAGGTAAAATAAACGATTGAATATGAAATAAATGTTAACTTAATAGGTAGTCTCCTTAATATCAAGCTCAATTGTAAATATTCCTTAAATTTCAGATTATTAAGAGAAAGCACATCGCCTATGAAGTGGATGCTGAAAAAGGGGACAATACACAAAGGTTTTCGTTATGTCTTTTTTTTTACAAGCAAGAGGCTCTCACGAGCCTGTATCGCTCACCTGGATCAATCCTGACATAGATAAAGGCATTTCCAAAAAGGTTCTAATATTCTCTGCTGGAGGCCACCTTGGATTGCATGAAGACACGCCAAATACAAATTTGAAGGGGGCCAACAGAGGACTTTTATGATCAATTTTATTTCTAATTGGATTAGTTGATTCAGAGAGTTAATAATTTTAACGGAATCCAGTATAAACTATCTAAATGCGGCAGCCATATTGGATGAGGCGTGGTCCTTCCGGATACATTTATTGGAAGGTACCATCAAAGTACCATTGTGTTCTCTGTTGTTTCAGAAAGCATCTTTAAATGTTTTTGGATTCGTTATCCATTTCGACCCATTTCAGATCAACTTTCAAAAACAATATGGGCAGGGGTTTCCCTTGTAATCTTGGGAATAATTATTGCCGAAATAAAAACATTACAAGCCCCTTTCAGAAATATATGGACAGGAGTTCTCCTTATTAACTAGTGTTAACATATTTCTGAAAACAAAGCATAAAATTTAGCAGAATACATTTTTTCTAAAATTGTAATTTTCTTGTTTGGTTTCCATGGCAACCGAAAACTTCACCATCCATTAAAACTAATAACAGAACATCATAAAAAATTGGGCAGGGGTTTTCCCATATAATAAAGGTAACACATATTGCAAAGTCCCCCTTTTAAAAAGAAGTTGGTTAGGGGTCTCCTTTCAATCTAGTTTACACATACTGCTGAAATCAAAAATTAGATATCAAGCAGGACATTTTTTTTTCTAAAATTTCAGTTTACTGGTCTGCTTTCCATGGCAACTGAGAGCTCCACCATCCATTACAAACCATATCAGACCACAATTCAAATAAAAATTTGGACAGGGGTTCCCCTAAAATCCATTGGGAAGGGACCATTTAAGGACCTTTTTGACTAAGTGTGGCTATAATTGGACATATATTTTCTGAGAAAATCTTTAAATGTCTTATCGATAGGGTCCAATCTTAAAACTGTGTTCCCGCTAGTGGCCATTTAGGATTAGGTGTGGAAATGCCGGATGCAATTTTTAAAGGGGGCCACCTTAGGACTATTGTAATTACGTTTGGTTCGAATTATCCGCGTGGTTTCGACGATTAGCAAAGAATTCCGCTTAAACCGGTGCTAGGGGCCGTCTTGAACTTACTATGAGGTATGAGCAAAGATCATTGTTGAAGGCCTCGTGATGACTTCAAGATGAAGAACAACAATAAAAGCGTTGTTCCTTAGCTTGTTTTTTTACCATGTATTTGTAGAGACTTTGTCTCATGTGCATTTACTCCATATCCTTTTATTCACCATTCAGAAGAGAAGATCTTTGACTGAAACGTTTACTACAATCGGACGGACGTAAAGTGATGGCAAAGGCTTACCCTGGCAAAGCCAGGTGAGCTAAAAACTTGGCCAAATGCGAGTGAGGAAATAGGCACTTAGTTCCTGTCGCATGTTTCAGTTGAAAATTACAATTTTCAGTTTAGTGTGTGGTATATAGCGTGAATGCTATGTCAATGGTTGAGACTTGTTAATAATAGCTGTTCAAGCTGTTCTAGAATATATGTAATAATTGCATGTTTTGTTTTTTTTTTCACCACAGATTTTGATTTTGACTTGTATACCTTGTTGCATTTCGTAGAAAACCCTCAGTGGAGTCGGACTTTTGTGAATATGACCAACTGCTTTGGCTAACTTGAAAATTCATTGGTACTAGTTATTGGTCAAAATTTATCTAGAAAGGGGTAGATTCCAAATTATTTCTGAATTTCTACTTTTCTTAATTTTTTTGCAAAAAGAACACGGAAAAATCTTGAATGACAATGTCATCAACGTTGCAAGACCAGAAATGACTGATAGGTAAGATACAAATGCAAAACCACAAAAAAAACGATTCGCCGGTATTGGTGTATAAATGGTACAAATGTCAAAAGAAAAAAAACAACTAAAATGCTCGTTAACAGCAGCAGAAAAAGTAATGTAAGGAAACAAAGGATCTTAGGATGAATGTTGACAACACCTTGTCCAAGAAATGGCAAATCATTATACCGATTCAACGACAAAAAAAGAAAGAATCAACACCGAGTCCAGGAAATGTCGATGCAGGGAGAAAAAAGGAAGAACACCAAGCAGTCCTTGAAATTACAAAACATTCTCTCTAGGCAATTAGGTAAAAGAAGAAGTCCAGCATCCAGTCCGGGAAAAGGCATTATGTGCAGGCAATGAGTAAAGAATGAAAAAAACATCCAGTACGGAAATGAAAAAACATTATTCCGATGCAATGACAAAAAAAAACAGAAAAAGCTTCAACCAGTCCGGGAACTAAGAAAACATTAAATAGATGCTATGATTAAAAAAGAAGGACAAATACTTTCAATTTAAAAACACAAAAATGGAATTGTATAATAATTAGGGACCGACTATTTAACTTGAAAAGGGGGGGGGGGTTTGGTTTTTTTTCTAAAAAAATATTTTGGATCTGATTTTAAGTGAAAAAAAATTCTGGCTGCTAAAATGATGAAAAAAAATTTCTGAAGGTGGCTTTCTGCCCCAAAAAATATATTTTGTTGATACACGTGCAAAAATATATAAAGCGCGAAAAAAAATTTTCTGTCCAGAAAAAAAAACCATAACCCCCCTTCGGGTTAAATGATCGGTCCCTTAAGGATTCAGAATTTCATGGTTAAAAGAAAGTTTATAAAATACATACAGTGCATGTAACATAAAAATTACCCCTACACTTCAGTCACAATTATGTAGGAAGATAGGCGATTGGCGTTCTTTATGAGACATGCATTCGTACTACGAAATTCGCAGTATGTAATTTGTTGTTTCAAAATATATAATAACCTACATATCAGAGCACATTACAACTCCCCTTCGATCACTCTGCTCTTTCATCCTCCTTTAAGTTTTAACGTTACTTTTATCAATGAAAGATGAAATCTATTTAATGTCGGTGTATAGTATATAAATTCGGCCATCAAGGGTATTGAACAAACAAACAAACAAACTTTTTCATTCAATTTAACTTTTACTTTAAAATTGTTTCTGTTCAACATACTTTATTTTGCAAAACAGGGCACTTCATTAAAGTCTTTATAATTCTTCACACACTTATTTATAACATAATCGTTTAGAGCAACTTCAATATCATCCATTTAACTTCATTTTCAGTCCATATTTTAAACTAAACTGCACCATTTGATTAAATGTCTGATTAAGAAACCTCCACTCACTTTTGATACTACTTTTATGAATGAAAGGTGAAACAAATCAGCTGTCGGGGTCCTGAGGATTCACTCGATCGTAAAGGGTGTTAAACTCAAATATGGTGACGTGCACCTAAAACTGTACGTGTACTAAGGATGTATGTTGGCCCTGTTATTTTCCAAAATTTAGAATTTTACAAATAAAATGAAGCAATAGTCTTATACAATGGTTTGCAATTAACATTTTTAGTCAAAATATATGCTCAATGGAGATGCTGCATCAGATTGCAATATTCAAAATGAAATAAAATTTTCCATGTTTCACAAAGTTTGTATTTCAAATGTTTGTGGCTGCATTCTTTGACAAGAACGAACAGAAGTTTAAGAATAATTAAGAGAGGACTTGTAATCAGCATTTCATTCTGCCCAATCTTTGGCAGACTGAAATCTAAACAGAAAATTACCACTGTGGACCATTTATCTGAAAAGTATTGATAAGTTGATCATTTCAAAACTTTAAGATAATCAAAAGGAACGTTTATTGTTTTCGAAAATTAAATCATTAAAAAAGCTTTTAGTGCCAAATTATACTTTATTACGGAATTGATATGCCCATAAACTTTTATGACTACCTTCTTAATATAGAAAGACGAAACTTTTCCAATGTCAATTTTAATTGTAAGGCTAAATAAAAGTCTTAGTGTAACTTGTCATTTTCTGTTATTTTCTGTTTTACGTAACTATATACATAGCAAGCGAGTAAAAAGCTGTTTTCTACAAGATAACATTCATTATTACTGTCATATTAGAGTGTTCAGAAATTAATTCTTTAAACAATAACTGTGAAATAATAATTTCGGTTATTATATCTGATTGATTAACAGTCATAAAAATTTGTACAACGATTATGTCATGATATCTGGTTATGGGGATCACAACCAACTGATTTCAGATTAAAAGAAACCTTCCGTAGATGCAAATAACTTTATTTTTATATGAAATACTAATATCGATTGACAAGCTTTACCAATAACTCAAATACAATGTAATACCTGAAGCAAAAAAAAAAAACAATATTGTCTACTTCTATTTAAGTATAATTTATCTGTGTCAAACGGATCAATGCAGATGCAGCATTTTACCTGCAGTCTGAAATTTGACGGGTCGGCCTAATTGTTATAGCATGCAACCATTTTATTTTTCTATTTTGCAGCCCATATATTGTATACTTAACTGCACTATCTGATTGAAACGTCTGGTTAGGAAACGCTCCATTCATATTTTACACTACTTTTACCAATAAAAGGTGAAACAATTTAAATTTCTGAGCGGTGAAGTTTCACACTTCTATAAATGTATCAAATTGATCAAATAACTAAGTACCGAAGTTACTGTGAATTTAAATTCTGCATATGCGCATTTCGAAATCTTATATTTCTTCAGTGCAGATAAAATCTAAATTGTTGGAAGACCATAAACTCAAAGATGTTTAATAACTAAAGACTGAGGACATACTTCATCCTTGTTAAATCTGCGACATTAAGAATTTTACAAATTAAATGAAATAATAAGTTAAATTTTATTCCGAAAGATAAAAAACTGTCTTATACAATGGTTTGCACCAAAAGTATTTTTTATGGAAATTTACGTTCAACGGGTATGCCGCAATAGACTTTTATGCTCAAAATGAGAAAAAAGTGCCATCATTCACATGATTCACTCAATATCTATTTGAAATGAATGCGGGCGCATACTTTGACCAGAATGAAACTTTGCAGATATTTTAGAAATATTAATAAACAAATAAATGCATATGGAGTAAATATGGAGTAAATATGCATGGGACAAATTCCCTATAAATACGTGGTAAGATTAAGCAAATGGAACAACGCTTTCATTGTTGGTCTTCATCTTGAAGTCACCGGAAGGCCTTCAGCAAAGAGCAAACGCTCTAACCTCATGGTAATCTCAAGACGGCCCTTAGCTCCGGTTTAAGCGGAATTCACTTGCTAAAAGTCTAACTACGCCACATCCATCCCCTTTGTTACATAATTTTTGTATGGATTAGGGGTTGTCAAGCTTAGTAGTATTTCATTTTGGTCAAACAATGCGGTCATTTTTTGCCAGCTGAAAAGTTTCAAGAAAATGACTTAAATGTAAACCATTAAACTGAAAATTATTGATTATGTTGTTATTTAAAAGCTATAAAATGTTAGTGAATATTCAATAGGAAAATCTGATGATTTCGAAAATATGATCATTAAAAAGCTTTTAGCACCAAATAAACTTATATATCGGGGTTGATATTTCCATAAACTGCAAACGCTACCTTCATAATTTAAAGACGAAACCTTTCAAAAGTCAATTTTTATTTCAAGGTCAAATAAAAACCTTAGTGTACCTTGTTATTTACTGATATTTTCTGTTTTGTATATTTCTAAACATAAAAAGCGTATTATAAAGAAAACGTTGTTAGAAGTTAGAGGTTGATATTTTCATTGTTAATGTTATATTAGGATGTTCAAGGATTAACTCCGTGAGCAATAACTGTATTATAATAATTCCGGTTATAATTTATAGACTTATGGTAACAAAAATCTCTATATATAAACGGAGACTGCAAACAACTGATTTCAGATTAACAGAGCCCGCCTTAGTTGTAGATAAACTATATATTAAAGTTATATAAAATACTCACACCAATTGGTGCACTTGAACAGTAACCCAAATAATACCTGGAGAAAGTAAAACCAATATTGTTAACTTTTCAATCTAAGTACATTTTATCTGTGTCAAATGGATCAATACAGTTGAATCATTTTACCTGCAGTCTGGAATTTGTCGGGTCGTCTTAATTATAATAGAAAGCAACTGTTTTATTTTGCAGCTCACATTGTATACTTTACTGCACTATCTGATTGAAACGTCTGGTTACAAAAGGCTCCATTCACTTTTGACACTACTTTTATCAATAAAAGGTGAGATATATTAATAACTGTCATGAAGATTTACTTGATCATATTGGGTATCAAACTTTAATAATTTGCCACATTATTCACAGAAATTCACTGTAATTTAAGCAAAAATGTTTTGTGAGAAAAGCGAACACTCATTATAAGTATTAAAAATTGATTGCAATATTCGGATGTTGTATTAACCCATTAATAACTGATTAATAATTAATAATTTTGGTTTGATTTAAGGATAAATAGATAGTCAAAGTTGTATTTATGGATATGAACGATTAAATCATCCTGGTTATTGGGACTACAAACATCCTCTTTTGAATGGAAAAAAAATGTTCCATCTAGGTTGTAAATAAATCTTATATTCAAGTAATATACAATATTAACATTAATTGACACCCTTTAAGCGAGTATGAGTGTCATATTGCAGAAGCATTCGATATCCTCGAAATTTATCATTTGAATAGGGCTAAATTGTTTGCAAATGTATCACATTTTCTTGGTCATAGGTTACTTTACAATGAAGAAAATGGCCAATGTGTAAAATTTTATGAACTTCCAATTAATATTAATATGAGGATAGGTATAACCTATGTGGAAGCGAAGCAGAATTCACTTGCTGAAAAACTGTTGTATACTGTAGGCCTTCCTTTTGTCAGTATTTATCCACTAGAGATGTCAAATTATTAATCTCCTTCTCATAATATTAATTTTAATAACTTGAGTAGGAGAATAATACTGACCCCCGAAGATTAGGACTGACTCGCCAAGATCAACAATTGACCCTCTGACATTAAGACTAACCCATCAAGATTAATAATTGACCCGCTGGAATTAAGAGTGGCCCACCAGGATTAATAATTTGAAACTCCAAAATTATCCATCCTAAGAGGATAAGTATGTTAATCTAAGTGGGTCGTTATTAACCTTGTCGGGTCATTTTTTATCTTGGCTGGTCAGTCTTAATCTTTGGGGGTTAGTATTATAGACGAATTTCCAGTTTCGTTTTATGAATGAATTGCCCCGATTGACCTGGGGTCAATCGTAGTAAATTGCGTCACGTAACATTGTGACGTCCAAAAATCTTTATTGTGACGTCACTTTGTCCCGGAAAATTCACTAAATGGAAACTCGTCTATTATCCTACTCAAATTATTAAAAATTAATAATATGACTAAGAGATTAATAATTTGACATCTCTAGTGATCAGGGACAATAGGAAGGTGGCATTGGTAGAACATGAGGGGAGGATCTGGCTTATGGACCCCCTATTTATGAAAAAAAAATCATGCTGAATAAATGCAAAAAATCAACCAAAAAAATCACTGGAACTACACTCTCCTTAAACCCATGCAACTGGAACCATCCTTTCTGAAGCACGACTAATGATCCACCCGGTAAAGGATATTACAGCTTGAATATTTTCTTGTGATGTAGCTGTGACTCCTTATGTTATGCGTTGTCAAACAACGGCAGTAAAATACCGAAGGAACAAAGGAGTGAAATTTACAAAAATCGAAGTCCAAAGACATGGCCAAAACGAGGGCACAGAAAAAAATGACGTCAGACACAAAAGACCCCCAACAAAACAATGACGCTAGACAGATGCAAAGCACAGAAATAGAAATCAATATCAAGCGTGTAAATATACGGTACAATCACAGACACTTGTTTCATTCGGGATATCTTTCAGTAAAGGAGTCATCAAATATAAAATACAGCGGCATAAATCGTGTAAAAAGATTTTATAATGTCTTTTTCATTTAAGGTAGATAGACAGTAATATTCATATCCATGAGATTTTGTTGTAAGTCGGCACAATTGAAGAACCAATCCTACTTACCCGAAATCTGTAATAAAAAGTATGGGTCACCATGCTTGTTTTTTCTAGAATTTAGATCAAAGTTTGCTCATTTTTAGCCATTTTTTCACCATAATTTACATAGAATGCACGGGGAAAATATGAAAAGGCAATTTTTAGCTTAATGGAAATGAACTTTTTATCCATGAGAATTTGATTTATTTTTGTGAACAGGTAGTTTATGATGTAATTTACTGGTTACAATAATAAAATGTATATGTCACCATGCTTACCACGGAGATATTTTGCAAAGTTTCCGGATCAAACAATGTTTACGGGAAAAGGGAGTAAATTAGCGGCAAACTAAACGTTTCACATTTGTCATTCAATTATGACGTCACATTACTTTTCCGGCACGAAAATCAAACCTACCCCGTATCCGGCTCTTTATTTTGTCTAATGCGCGATTGAATTGCGCAGCGCAACAGTGTCTATCTACCTTAAAGTACTGTAGCAGTAAAATATGTCAGGAAAATTTGTCCAGACGGAATAAATTTCATAGAAAGACATGTC
>MJUU01005107.1:0-10693 GCA_002080025.1 Modiolus philippinarum
TACTGCCCGAACCATAGTAAATATATCGGGCAAATGTTACTTTTTAAATACAAATTCACATATATGTAATCATTTGCAAATAGATGAAAAACATTTGCATATATAAGGATAAGTTGCAAATGATTGTAAATAAAACTGTAATCTTTAATTATATTTGATTAGGATTGTGGAGCAATCATAAAAGGAGGTCTCTAAAAACTGCCCATATCCTTGTAAATTGAATAAGTAAATGTTAAGATTTCATTAAGAAATCCGAAGGATTGGAAATCGTTGTAAATTATTGGCATATATTTGAACACCTTTATTTTGCTGACAAAGTAATGTAAATATTTCTGATTAATTTGTCAAATATTTGTCAGATTTGTATTTTATTGCAAATTAAAGGTTTATTTAAATACTAGCACACACGTTTGCAAATATTTCGGGCAGAAAAGTTCAACCCTTTGTCATCTCTTTGCCCACATGGTCAAATATATGCAAATCAGCGTTTTCGTGTAGTGATTCGTAAAACAAAAAAATAGTTTTTTAGCCCACCTGACCCGAAATAACGGAAGTAAATTCAACCAAGCTTTACAGGAATGATGTATGGAAGGTCCTTTACAACGATTGCTTATTTCGTTCTGATCAAATAAAAAACATGGCTGCCAGCACGAAACATAGTTGATCATCGTACCCTATGTCACATTTTCATTTACTCTTCTGAAACCACTGAAGCAAATTCAACCTAACTTTACACATGTTACAGGAATGATGACTGAAGGTACTTTACAAAAATTTCACATTTCATTCAGTCCGACAAAAACATTGTCTCAAGTGCAGAACATAGTTAAACATCGGAGCCCAGTATGAGAAAACCATCCTTTTCATCATCTTCTCTCAAAACAATTAAAGCAAATTATACTAAATGTATAGAAGGTCCTTTGCAAAAATTACTCATTTCAATAGGATCAGACAAAACACACGGGATGCTATTTGAGAACATACAATGTACCTAAACACCCTACCCCATTGGTAAAACACATGATCATTTTTAGTCATTCATTCCAGAAGCGTTTCGTCAGGTGAGCGATACAGGCTCAGTCTCTGAGCTTCTAGTTCTAATATGAGAATGAAATATATGTTGAGAGTGCAAGAGACAAAAAAACGTCTGTTTGAACACAAAATACTGAGGTACGGTTTTCAGGTGTGCTGTTCCACAAAGACATATTTAGGATATATTAACACTTTCCCTACGGGTAACGACTTATCTCGTCATGCTAACTGTACATGTGTATCCACCACAGCCCGCCATACATCTGGATTCAAAAGCTTTTGCGTTCTTTCCGTAGCTTAATAGCAATAGTTCACAACTGATATAAGAAGATAATTTTATGCGTCATTTGTGGTAAATATAGCCGTTTCTGATCGTCTCTACAATCAAAAACAGTTTGCCTGAAATTAAAGGGGGTCTATAACATTGAAAACTATTCTCAAATATGAGAAAGAGTTCGGAATTTCAATTTTTTAGCTGGATGATATAGAAAAATGATCCACAAGCACAAACACTCTTATGTTGAAGGAGGTTTTGCAACCAGGAGGAAACGAAGTCTTAGCAAATTTGAAAATATAGAAATCAAGGAATTTTGTCACTACTAGTTAGCTCACCTGGCTATGCCAGGGTGAGCTATTGCCATCACTTGGCGTCCGTCGTCCGTTCGTCGTTAGCTCCCTTTCAAAAATCTTCTCCTCTGAAACCGCTAGGTCAAGTGGAACCAAACTTTAATTGAATCATCACTAGGGTATCTAGTTTTAAATTTGTTATTTTGTATGTCTTAGGTCAAACAACATTGCTGCCGTTACTAAAAATAGAACATAGGGGTAAATTACAGTTTTTGGCAAATAACTCAAAAACCGTTACAGATATCAAAAATCTGACATGGTTTAAAATTGATCAGCATGATGAGATCTACCCATGCTGAAATGTTGAAGGAAATCTGATGACCCGTTTAAGAGTTATTGCCCTTTTTCCGTAAAATTTTCCAAATTTTGATGTTTTTTTATTTTTTATTAAAAAAACTATAAGAGATAGAGGTTAAGTTTATATTGCAAAAATGTTCAGCATGTTAAGATTTACCAACATGGATATTTTGAAGAAAATCCAAGTACCTATATATGCTTTGTGGTCCTTTATTGGTCAAATTTTTCGTGATTTTTTACTTTTTGTCCTATATTTCAAAAACGCTTTGAGATAGAGGTCAAGTTTAAACTGCAAAAATGTTCAGCATGTTAAGGATTGTATTTAACACATTCAAGTTTTCCGACCGCTTCCAAGATGGCCGCCAGCGGGAACTTAGTTTACCATTTGATTAATGGGAAAATTCATACAAAGAACTTCTTCTTGAGAACCACTGAATGAATTTGAACCAAACTGGGCATGAATGATGCTTATGAGGTGCTGACCAAGTGTTGTTACTTTGGTGCCGATCCATCATCCAACAAGGCCGCCAGCGGGGATCGTAATTTTAACATTGGACCGTATGGGAAAATGCATACAAAGAACTTCTATTTTAGAACCAGTAAATGGATTTGAACCAAATTTGGCATGAATGATGTTTATGAGGTGCTGACCAAGTGTTATTACTTTGGTGCTAATCTGTCATCTTACATGACCTACAGCATTCAACCCTATGGGAAATGCACACAAAGATCTTCTAGAGAACTGCTGAATGGATTTAAATCAAACATGACATGAATGATGCCTGTCAGGTGTTGACCAAGTGTCACCAGCTGTGAACTTAATTTAACAAAAAATTTTCTTCTAGAAAACTGCTCAATAGATTTAATCCAAACTTTGCTTATGAGAAGCTGACCAAGTGTTGTTACTTCAGTTCTGATCCATCATCCAACATGGCTGCCAGCAATTAATTGGATCCTAAGACCAAGGGGAAATGCATACAAAGATATCATGGAAAACCATTGAATGGATTCAATTTAAACATTGCATAAATGAAACTTGTGAGATTTTGACCAAGCTTGTTACTTTGGTGCTGATCCATCTTCCGACATGGCCAACTTAGTTTATCATTGGACACAGTGGGAAATGCATAAAAAGATCTTCTCCTCTGACACTGCTTGAACAGTTTCAGTAGAATTTTGATATGATAGTCCTTATTTGACCCTCTTCAAAGTTTTAAAATAAATAGCTGCCAGCAGGAAACGTAGATTAACATAGGCCCCTTAAGATTGGAAACTGCATTCAAAAATCTTCTCTGAAACTGCTTGAACAAGTTTAATCAAATTTTATAAAAATTTCCTGATTTTTATGTACATATACACCACCAAAGACCATCAATTTGGAATCATAGTGGTGCAGGACCTAGGTGAGCGATACAGGCTCTTGAGAGCCTCTTGTTTTTCGTATAATTCTCTATAATTTTTGTTTGCCCACCATAACAGTTCAGGTTCAGGCAAAGGACAGGTGCAATAGTTCTAGTTAATAATGCAATGCAATACATATTTGACGTCACTTCCGGCTATCTAGGTTGACTTTTGTTCCATAAAAACATGATAAACACCGATTTTGGGTAGTGGTCTTCCCGACGCCCTCCCTTCTACTTCACCCCAATTTTCCTCACATACCGTTCTCCCGCAGATCGCCATACTTGAACTTATAAGATGATAGCATTAACTTTATACAGCATCCCTTCATTTGCATATAATTTGCATAAATTTGCAAAGAAATGAAAATACGGAAACGGAAAAGGCCACAATTGCTTCAGTAGGGAAAGGGTTAAAGAAACTTGAGGGAAGAGTATCACATCCAAATAAAATAAAAGGATAACACGGAACTTCTACAAAAATACATGCTACAATCGGCCAGGGAATAACACGAGAAAATGCAAATTAGACAAAAAACAAACGTAAACACCGAATGGAAATAGGGACAGCCGGAATCGGTACCGCCATAAGCAAAAGACAGCGGAAGATTAAACCAGTTAATGGGTTCTCGATTCACCTCTTTCTCTTTCCCGTTTCCATAAAGTATAATATACACACGAGTAAAACCAAATACATGTAGACTTATAGCTCCATGTGAAGGGAAAATGACAAAATGATCAAGAGCTGCACGCTCCTAATCAAACAGTCAAACACTTCTACAAATTTATTTTTGCATTATGATATATAATCCCGATATAATATGATAACGACGAGTGAAAATAAAATCTAAGACGTAAAATCAGTAGGTAATAACTAAAAACAAGAACAAGAAACAGATGATGCGTTCTCTACTGATGCACCCGACAACACCAATGGTTTTAAGTGGGTCCATGTGGTTCATATATATATTTGTGTTCTTATTTTTCCTTTCTGTGTCATGTTTATGGGATATCTTTGTTTCGTGTGTTACATATGTAGTCGTTGTCTTTGGTCTCATCTTTTTTCGTTGACTAATTGTTTGCTTTGTACTTATGTCAAAACAAGCAACAGGTTCAGGGGCTAAGCATGCATCCCTCATATACCAATTTAAAATGCTTGGTTTAAGTGACAAGCTTACTTTTGATCAATGTGTAATTGTTTTACACAATGTCTATAAGTATATTAAGAAAACTGAACGTTTCCTTATTGTCTAAGTATTCAGAAAACTATCCTCACACTCACCACCACACACACATTCCCCTTTTTTCTTTCTGTTTAAATGTGTTAACCTTATCTTATAAAGCTTGTATCTAAAAATGTAATATGTAATTTAGTTAGCATGTCATAATATCGTAAATAATTGTAAACCGGAGAAGACTTCATAAGTATGTCTTACTTGTGTCTTATCCAATTTGTTCTATTTACAAATAAACTAAGTTTAAACTTAACTTTAAAATGCTCATAAGCCATAGCCACATACAAACACGTACGAACACTTACACACACATATTTTTATGCATGATGCAACATTATATTTGGAAAATAATAATAGAGGAATAGATTGAGCAAAAGTTTTTTTTTCAACTTTGTTTATATTTTGAATATTTTCATCGTAATGTTCGTATATTTTGCAATGTAATGAAATGGTCTAGAGATGATAATTTTGTCAGTGTTAATGACTCTAGTACAACAGACGAATCTAAATCGAAAATGAAAGTTTAAATATTTCTTGCACAGGAGAATGTGAAGAGCAAACATCAAATGAACCTCTTATAGTTGGTGAATCGGTTCAGCATGTTGTCTACTAACAAAAAATCAAATCGTGCATTTTCGAGCCAAATTGTCGGCATTTTCCTTTGATCTCTTTCTTTTTCCCTTTTAATGTCGAACCTCTTGGTAAATTTCTGGCGTGTGGTTCACATGAACGTGGCACCACTGAAATCGACTAGAACCAAAAGCAAATATTAATATCCATTCTCGTCCATCGTCACGCCTTTGATTTAAATTTTATTTATGCTTTAGTGATTTTTATACATATTTCATTCTACATAGTGTTATAAAATATGTTTTCTGCATCTTATCTGAACTGTTAATCTTTCTTGAGTGAGCTGATGACTTCGTTTATGAGAATGTGAACAATGTCATTATAGTAGAGTTGAGTGAGTATTTATTGCAAAAATATTAAAGGTATTGTTCATAACTGAATTCCGCATGAAAAATTCACAGAGAATATTCTTGTGGCACAGATATTATATTAACCTGTAATTCAGTTATATGTACAAAAAAGAAGGGAAACGTGGAATGTGTCAAAGAGACAAAGATTTGTAATTAACTTTTAACAGTAATGTCCTGAAATGTTTTTGTACATTGTACTGAACAAAAAAGTTAAGTAACTCATTTTCAACAAGCTTAAAATTTTGACAAAAACGCTTCATTGCTGATAAATTCTGATCATGGCTCAAAACTTTCCGATATTTGCTTAAATTCAACTCTAAAAAATCTGTATTTAGTTACATAAGGGATACAAGACATCAAATTCAAATTATGGTCCGAAAATTAACTTGGACTTTTTTCCCCATAAACTATTTTCATTTTTCGATATAGTGCAAGAACTGCTTCTTGATCACCGTTACATAACCAGTTCTTGAAATCAAAAACCTTTTCCTCGCTTTCGTTGCATAAGAATGAAAAATCTGACATTTTTCGCATAACTGCATATCCCCCTTTTTACAATGTTTTTCCTTTTGGATCAAGTTTGCATAACATTGATGCAATATCACAATATATGGACAGACGTAATGGTTACGATTAGTCGAATTCAAATCCAGCTCAGAAATTTAATATTAATTTATTAATAATAAATAAATAAATAAATATTATGAATTGAGATTTGGTTACCTTAAAAAAAGATGCTTTTTATTCATACTAATTGTTGCTTAATTTTTTTGCTCAGTGTATATAGATTTAAAAAATAGATAACAGGAAACATCCACGATGGATGAATATTACAATAAAATGCCACCAGCTGCCAGGAAACTACACAGGAAAAACACAAATATGACATAAAACAAACGTAAACAAGGATAGGAATTCGGGACGGCTGGACAGCATATTCTAAGAATTAAGAATAACATATAGAAATGGAGCAACATTGTTTATCTTGCTAGTGTTCAACTTTAAAAACGACTCCAACCTACAGCTATGTGGCTAAAATTTCAATCAACCTAATGCAAATGTCATTGAATGATACTTTCAAGCTCCGTTATAAAGTGGAGATAAAAAGAAATACAGGTATGGTATTTCATTTTCTTAAACTTGTCATCGCTTGAGAAGTAATAACATTTGAGAAAATTATTACAATTGTAATAAATGAAAGCCCATTCAAATCTTACAGAATACTGTAATTGTACTTCTATTCGCGGGTACTTATTTTCGCGAGGTTTCCTGTGCAGCCAAGTTTGCGTGAATTTATTTTCATGGAAATGAGTGCTTTCCTTATAACATAATATTAAATTATAACATTCGCGGGTACTTTTTCTGGTGGAAAGTTGCTGACCGCGAAATTCGTAAAAATAAGTACAATTACAGTATTTTGTGATCTCAGGTTTGACTTTTTATTCAATATAACCTGCTTACAATAAAAAAACATCGCATTTTATGGACTTTTTAATCATTCATATTTATTATGGATTTTTCAAAAACTTTATTTATGAAATTGAAGAGACCACTGATACACCATCATTAACATCATAAGTGGCCTTTACATCTACATTGACAACTCTGGACGTCTGAAAACAAAACTGTACGACAAGCGGGATGATTTCGGCTTTCAAATAGTGAACTTCCTGTTTCTGAGCAATAATATTCCCACATCTCCAGCATATGGCGTTTTCATTTCACAACTCATTCGCCATTGCCGTGACAGTAATTTTTACAGTGATTTGTCAATAAAACAAGGTCACTGTCTCAAAAACGTTTACATAAAGTGTATTTTCAGTCACTGTTGAAATTGTCACCACAGAATACAATTAATACCCAATTATAATAATCAACTGTAAATTTCGTTATGGTGTACACGTGTTTTAAGAAATAACCTCTCACCAGCAGCATTTGAATCAAAGATAGACAGTTACAATGTTTATATTTCAACGATGAGAATAGATTCATTGTATCTTTTACTAGATCAAAAGTTTAATACCAGACTGACAAACACCGACTGTGACAATACTGGACTTTTCACTGGCAGTATGACGGCACGCTTGGAGCACAATATGGAGCAGATCTAGAGCATCTGATGAAACGTCAGTTTTTGTAGGGATATATACTGCTAGTGCTTTAGTGTTGTTGCGTTTTTGTTCATTTTTGATTCTTTGTTTTTTCTTCGTCATGTTGTCTCAGATCGTGTTGGAAATGAATTACCGTGATTTTGGAATTTGGATTTTGCGATCCCCCTTTCATTATTTTTGTTTCGGTATTCGTTTGCCGATGTATTTTATAAGCTGAAGGAATTTTTATTATTTATATCTATTTACGTCTGGATTTTCTTTTCTAGTTGCATACTATGAAGAAAGTGAGAACCGAACCGTCAATCCAAAACGAATAATCCATGGACAATGGCAACATCGGAAACAACAACGAAACAGAGACACAACATGAGTACGGCACAGAAAAAACTTAAGGCAAACACACACACACAAAGATGAACAACACGGACCCTATAAAAACCATGGAAGGGATCAGGTATAGTAAGCATCTCCTGCTTCTTATAAGACAACCGCCGTGTTAAAGCACTCCTGCTTCTTATAAGACAACCGCTGTGTTGAACATGTCAAATCCGGTAGAAGAAACAACAATTAAGCTTCAAAGGAAAGATCTCTGTTTTTATTGTGGGAAACCACTGTTATTACAGGATTTATTTGGGCTGAATTTGAGAAAAGAATATTATCTTAAAATTAAATTGCAGCGATGGTGTTATTGCTTGTTAATAATCGAACCAACAAATGAGAACAGGGAAATATAAATCGCTACTTAGTTGACTCAAAGCATAATTTACAAAATACAAAAATACCGAAGTTGCATAAAAACAGTAAATTTCTTTATGCTTTACACGTGTTTCAAGGAGTAATGTCTCATCAGCAGCATTAAAATCAAATAATATGGAAAGCCATAATCCAAAAGATGTCCAAAAAGAAGTACTCATTTCCAAAAATATCGAAATAATAAGCCAAATCCAGTACCAAGGATATCTACATAGTGCAATACACGGAATGAAGCCTCAATATTTTTAGGTAGTTAGAATTATGACAAAAACAGTAAATTTCTATAATACGCAAGGTAAAATTTTCATGTCAGAAGTGTCTGACTATCGGGCTTGTGAATACCCTCGGGCGAGGATCTCTGGTCAACCAGCAATGGCATCGGCCCAATTGTTAAGAATACAAAAAATACCGAAGTTGCATAAAAACAGTGAATTTCGTTATGCTGTACAGTGTCACGTGTTTCAAGCAGTAACCTCTCATCAGCAGCATTAAAATCAAATAATATGGAATGCCATAATCCAAACGATGTCCAAGAAGTACTCATTTCCAAAAATGTGGAGATACATTATAGGAAGCCAAATCCAGTACCACGGACATCTACCGAGTGAAGTCTCAATATTTTTAAGTGATTAGGATTTTACAAACATTAAGTCGTCGAAAAATTTTGCTTGTTTGCAGTATTTATTAAATTTAAGGAAGATAAGGCACGGATTAAATCCTTCTTTTTCATTTTCATTATTAAAAATCATGAGAAAACCCCCGTCTTTTCATTTGATAATCATATCAATTAAAAACGTCACACTGGCATAATATACATATAGTATTATCTGCTCATTTACCTATGTTTAAATATGTGCTGTGCTGGTGGTCTTGTTTATTATCAGATAAAACAAAATAATTAATCTTTACAATGGACCTTCCATATGTCATTCCTGTAAAGTTTGGTTGAATTTGCTTCAGCGGTTTCAGAGGAGAAGATGAAAATGTGATTTTTCACATAGGGTCCAATGTTAAACTATGTTCCGTGCTGGCAGCCATTTTTTTGTAGGATTGGAACGTAATAAGCAATCTTTATAAATGACCTTTATCACATCATTCCTGGAAGTACAACCAGGAAGTTGGCAAAGAAAGAGAAAGAAGATGTCGAGACGCTGTCTGACTGGATCAGGTCAATTAAGTCGTTAATAGTGAATCGTATTCGGCGTTTGAAAACATCAATGAAATCAGAAATCCCCGTATTTTTGAAGATCCCCTCGTTAGAAAACCCATAGACAGCCTCCACGAAAATTCCGTCATTGTCCCTGCAGACAAAGCTTCCAACAACATATTGTTCGTGTGTAAGAAACACTATCTTGACTGTCTGCACTAGCAGATATGTTTTGATCTTGTTTGGCCATTTTGTTTTTATCATGATCTTGACAGGCTTAACACAATTTTGTTAAGACAGTGTAAGATTTTAAGTTGGTTTTCAAGATAATTGATTTCAAGGACGATAAAGACATGTTAGTATAATTCAAGATTAAACAAGATTCACTCTACCATCTATACTACCTTACCACATAATCTTATAAAGGAAAAATTCAGACGTCTTATTCAATTGGCATTCAAAAAATCCGATTGTGAATATATCTGTTCTAATTACTTTAAAACACATTTTAGTAATACAAAACAAAAGAATTCAACTAATTGGACTTGTTTTGATATGATTTCAGCACTTGAATTTTTACTTGACAATATATTCATTCGTTTCGGTAACTGTATTTATCGCCAGGTCATAGGAATTCCTATGGGTACCAATTGTGCACCACTTATAGCGGACCTCTTTTTGTACTGCTACATGTACGAATCTCAGTTTATGACGAACATCAGCAAAGACCCATCTAAACAGCATTTAATTGAAAGTTTAACAACACTTTCCGATATTTGGATGATATTTTAACTTTAAATAATGACGACTTCAATACGTACTATAAGGACATCTACCCTCAAGAATTTATTTTGAATAAAGCCAATTCTGATAATCATCATTGTCCGTTCTTCGACATCGATTTTGATATAATGAATGATAAATTAAATACTAAAATTTATGATAAAAGGGGCGATTTTTCTTTTCCCATAGTTAATTATCCATTTCTGGATGGCGATGTTCCATTAGCGCCATCATATGGTGTTTACATATCTCAACTTGTTCGATTTGCTCGAGTATGTAATAACGTTTGCGATTTTAATGAACGGAATCTTTTCATAACTGAAAAACT
>MJUU01005107.1:10945-28777 GCA_002080025.1 Modiolus philippinarum
GCCTTCTTTGGTATTAACATTGATTTTTTGATAGGGTCTTTGCATTTTAACTAAACACATTCTAAATTTCTAAAATCTGTATTGCATGGACACGGGTTATGTATTCCGGTATATGCATGAAATCATTATCCTAAACTCCTCACAGGAAGGGCTCTTTATGGAAGCTGTATACTGGGGGTACATAACTTACTTTGTCAGTTGGTAATGGGTCTGGAGCTGGCATGTCAGTTAACTACTAGCAGTCTCTTGTGATTTCATGTTTATGTCCGTATATTTAGTTCTTTCAGTTCCATTTTTTCACTCAGTCCTGTTGCCAACTGAATTTTACTGTTGTTACGATTGTTTTTTTTATTTATCATATTGGCTCTAGGGGGAAGGTTTGGACCCAATAAAACTAGATTATCCCCGCCGCAGTAGGTTTGCACCTGTCCTAAGTCAGGAAATTTATTAAGCCTTTGTGTGTCTTGTCTTTTTTCTAGTTAGTTTACTTTATGTCTATAAGAGTCTAGGATGATGTTTATTTCGCTGAACTTGATTACTCTATTCAGGGGCCGACTCCGACCTACCGTTGGGTGTGGGGTTTTTTCACCGTTCATTGAAGATTTTATGGTGGCTTTGAGTTGTTGTTGCTCCCCTTTGGGTCGTTGTCTCTTTGACACATTCCCCGTTTCCCTTCTTTTTTCTATTGTTATTTGCGTTCAGGAACAATCAAGACGAATTAAGTTTGTTAAGATCAAAGAAGATCCTGATTTGATGTTGTTTGATCTGGAAAAACTTCACATATCTTGATCGTCCTTGGACGCATTTATCTTGTTTGATCTTGATAAACTGAACAGGTCTTGATCGTCCTTGAAAGCAATTATCTTGAAATACGACTGAATATCTTACAGTTTTAACAAAATTGAGTTAAGCTTGTAAAGATCGTGATAAGATCTAAATGGCCAAACAAGATCAAAACATATCTGCTAGAGCTGGTAAAGGAGATGGGAATTGATAGTTCATCAGGAAACCCAACTTATACTCCCACTACACTATCAAGGGAGAAGATTATTGAAAATCACAACTCTGTTTTAGCATCCTTTGGCATCAAAGTGGATGATGAAAACAATCAGCTCCCCTTTATATACTGGGTCCCTAAACTTCATAAGAACCCATGCAAACAGAGATTCATTGCGGGGTCTTTCAGATGCACCACTGAGCCACTTTCCAAGCTCCTTACTACTTTATTGACCGCAGTCAGAGATGGCCTGAAAACTCACTGTGATAAGGTCTACTCCACGAGCGGCGTCAATCAAATGTGGATTCTAAAAAATTTTAAAGACTTCCTTGAACAGCTAGCCTCTAGCAGTCTCATCCATTGTCATAGCATACAAACTTTTGATTTTTCTACTCTTTATACTACCCTGCCATACAATAAATTGAAAACAGTAATTTCTGATTTGATACATCAATGTTTCTGCAATAAAAACGGAGAGCGCAGATGCACTTATTTAGTAGTAGGGAAAGACAAAACGTATTTGTTAAGAACCACACTGAGTCAAACAAGAAGTACACAGAGAATGACGTAATTAGGCTAATTGCTTTTTGTTTTTTCTGTGTTAGCCCTTGTAAGAACTTTACCTCGTACGAAAAAAGAAAAAGATCAGCTAAAAGTGGCGCGCAGTTAGTTCCCATGGGAATCCCAATTGTCTGCTGAAAAACATGGCCTCCAAATTCAACAAAAATATTGTCTATTAAAAATTGCAACATCTTATTGTGAACTTTCACTTTCTGAGCAGCAATATACCTACCTCTCCAGGATATTGAGTGTACATTTCACAGTTGATTCGTTACTGTCGGGCATGTAGTGTATACAGTGTTTTGAGAATAGAGCCAAAACACTGTCCCAAAAGCTGCTTAGTCAGGGATTTGTTCAGCCTTTGTTACTTTCATCCCTTCAGAAATTATATGGCCGTCACCATGACATCATTGACAGATATGACGTGTCTGTGTCCCAAATGAAAACGGACATTTTCAGCTAGATTTCACGTTTCACGGATTTGACATACCCGGTTTTGACTCAACCCTGGATTGACCCACTGATGGTGTGCCGGGTAACACTAGTGGAGCAGGATATGCTTACCCTTCCGGAGCACCTGATGTCACTCCCGGTTATCATGGGAGTTCACACTATGAGTGCCTTAGTTTTTAATGTCGTCTTTGTTATTTCCGTCTATTGTGGCTGTCTCAAGTCCTTTTTTGTCCTTGTTTTTCTTTGTTGCGGTTTTTGCCATGTCTTTGGACTTCGATTTTTGTAATCATCACTTCCTTTGTTCCTTCGGTATTCTACTGCCGTTGTTTCCTGTAAAGTGTGGTTAGATTTGCTTCAGCTGTTTCTGAGGAGAAGACGAAAATGTGATTTTTCCCGTAGGGTCCAATATTAAACCTAAGTTCGTTTCTATCGGCCATGTTTTTTGTAAGGGCAGTATGAAATGAGTAATCCTTGTAAAGGACTTTCCATTCATCATTCCTGTAAAGTTTCGTTGAATTTGTTTCAGCAGTTTCTGGGGAAAAAGATGAAAATGTGATTTTCCAATAGGGTCCAATGTTAAACTATGTTCTATGCTGGTGGCCATGTTTTTATCGGATCGGAACACAAAATGAGCAATCTTTGTAAAGGACCTTTAGTAAATCATTCCTGTAAAGTTTGGTTGAATTTGCTTCAGTGGTTTCAGAGGAGAAGATGAAAATATGATTTTTCTCCATAGGGTCCTATGTTCAACCTAATTTCTGCGCTAGCGTCCATGTTTTTTATCGAAATAAAATATGCAATCTTTGTAAAGGACCTTTAGTACAACATTCCTGTAAAGTTTGGTTGAATTTGCTTCAATGGTTTCAGAGTAGAAGATAAAAATGTGATTTTCCCATAGGGTCCAATGTTAAACTATGTTCCTTGCTGGCGGACATGTTTTTATCGGATCGGAACACAAAATGAGCAATCTTTGTAAAGGACCTTTAGTAAATCATTCCTGTAAAGTTTGGTTGAATTTGCTTCAGTGGTTTCAGAGGAGAAGATGAAAATATGATTTTTCTCCATAGGGTCCTATGTTCAACCTAATTTCTGCGCTAGCGGCCATGTTTTTTTTATCGAAATGAAATATGCAATCTTTGTAAAGGACCTTTAGTACAACATTCCTGTAAAGTTTGGTTGAATTTGCTTCAATGGTTTCAGAGTAGAAGATGAAAATGTGATTTTCCCATAGGGTCCAATGTTAAACTATGTTTCTTGCTGGCGGACATGTTTTTATCGTACCAAAACAAAATGAGCAATCTTTCTAACAAAAACAACGGCAGTAGAAAACCGAAGGAACAAAGGGGTGAAATTCACAAAAATCGAAGTCCAAAGACAGGGCAAAAACGAGAACACAGAAAACAATGACGTAAGACACAAAAACAATGACGCCAGACAGACACAAAGCACAGAACCAGAAACCACAACATTCAGAACAAAGGCACTCACAGTGTGAACTCCAGTGAAACTGAGAGTGACATCAGGTGCTCCGGAAGGGTAAGCATGTCCTGCTCTGTTAACAGCACCCGTCACACGGTAAGTGAGGCATATATGTCTTTGAAATATCTGTCAGGGAGCTGATTGGTTATTGTCATTTGCTAACCCTGAGACAAAACCAATTAAAAATCATGGTACGTGCTACTTCTCTAACCCTCAAACAACACCAAGTTAAATTTTGAAAAGCTTTTGTAATCATCGAGTGTTCAAACATGGACAAGGACAGATTGGTACCACAAACATAACTAACGAAGACAAAACTAAAATATAACAAGACAACACAAAAAACTAAAACACTCACAGTGTGAAATCCCATAAAAACCGAGAGCGACATCAGGTGGTCCGGAAGGGTAAGCATGTCCTGCTCTGTTAACAGCACCCGTCTAAAGAACCTTTAGTACATCAATCCTGTAAAGTTGAATTTGCTTTGGTAGTTTAAGAGGAAAGATGAAAATGTGATTTTTCCCATAGGGTCCAATGTTAAACTATGTTCCTTGCTGGCGGCCATGTTTTTTATCGGATAGGAATGAAATGGGCAGTCTATGTAAAGGACCTTCCATACATCATTCCTGTAAAGTTTGGTTGAATTTGCTTCAGTGGTTTCAGAGAAAAAGATAAAAATGTGATTTTCCCATAGGGTCTAATGTTAAACTATGTTCCGTGCTGGCGGTCATGTTTTTTATCGGATCGGAACGAAATGAGCAACCTTTGTTAAGGACCTTTAGTACCTCATTGCTGTAAAGTTTTGTTGAATTTGCTTCAGCCGTTCCAGAGAGGAAGACGAAAATGTTATTTTTCCCAAAGGGTCCAATGTTAAACCTAAGTTCCGCGCTGGTGGTCATGTTTTATGTCGGATAGGAACGAAATGGGCAATCTTTGTAACGAGCCTCCCATACATCATACCTATTAAGTTTGGTTGAATTTGCTTTAGTAGTTTCAGAGGATAAGGTGAAAATGTGAAAAGTCTAACGGACAGACGACGGACGCCAAGTGATGGCAATAGCTCACACTGACCCTTTTGGTCACACTGACCCTTTTGGTCAGGTGAGCTAAAAAGTGGTCAAGGTTTTTTTTTTTTTTTCGTTAACTTAGATGTGGAAGTCCCCCTCGATCAGTTTAGACATAATATTGTAGCTTTGTGACTTAGGTGATGAGGAAATAAACTCATATTGTTGTAATAAGTTGCAGTATGATTGTCATGTATGATTTCATACTTTAGCGAATTAGAAATCCAGAAATCTAAACAAGATATATCTTAAAGAAAAAAGTAAGAAGATTTGTCCTCAAATTGCAGACAATTCTACAGACTAATATACTAAGTGTGAGTGGACTCAAACAGATGTTGACACAGAATAGGTATGCACACAATAACCTCTTTGACCTTTTAAAAAGAGTTTCCATGAAAATATTCAGTCGAAATCAGACAAACACTTCATTCTTTTTTGGCTCTCTTGACCAATTTTCTTAATACACGTTAGCTTAAGATAGATTTACGCTACATTTCTTTGAAAACTAGTTATCAAGAGGATTCCTATAAAAATATATGACATTCTGGTTTTGGACAATAATTATTAAACATTAATTCATAAAACTCCTTCAAGTGGATTGAGCTTACTAGGTAGACGCTGCAGAAAGAATCAAATGAAAGGCCAAAGTCAAATTATCTCTTTTATGGTTGAGACATTTCTTTCATTTTTATTTCAATGTAGTGTCCTTTATTTTTATAAAAAAAAATATCACCAAAATTCTTTAAGATGTTTAAGATGGGTTGTGCTAAACAGGTAATCTGCAAAGAAGGAATCAATAAACAATCTAGAGTCAAATTATCTTCCCTGCTTGGTATCGGACAATACAAATATCCGTCATGCACATCTCCATAAAGGGCCATCCTATTTTTAAATCTTCATCTATTTCTTTAATTGGTTAAAGAGTAGTTGAAGACAGACAGACAGGGCTGTTTCTATATACTTCCTAAATTTTGTTTGCGGGGGTATAGTTAAAAGTATTTGTCTGGCAATATAATTTATCATACAAAAATGTCTGCCAATAATTATATTAGGAACAATCCTCCCAATATTTACCGTTTATTCAATTTGCCGTATGCACTTTTTTTAGTAATAATTTCTAGCTTAAAAAAGTATCGAGCACATTCCTTTGCTGATATTGTTAGATATTTTTTGTGTGGAATTCTTTTTTATTATTTGTTGAAAAGATAAGTTGGTTATTTCTATCATTATTTTATATTAATATGATGTAGAAGTTACCCTCTGATAGCTAGGCAGAAAGATGGCTTGGTATGTCTAGAAATATTTTACGAAAGTACATGGAGTAAATGAACATGAGATCATAACACATATGTTAACTCCAACTGCAATATTTTTAATGAGCTGTTTGGCCATTTCGAAAATTTATTCCTCATCAGCAGCACTAGAACCCAAACAAAGGAAATCCATAGTTTCAAAAAATGTTAAAATGCATAAAACCAAACGAAATCCGAATTATCAATTATATCAAATATATCTAAGGACAAAACTACGATGGTGGGAG
The DNA here is from genome assembly GCA_002080025.1 of Modiolus philippinarum. NCBI lineage: Eukaryota > Metazoa > Mollusca > Bivalvia > Mytilida > Modiolidae > Modiolus > Modiolus philippinarum. Next base: position 17,040 of record MJUU01005107.1, read on the forward strand.
TTAATCCTTCGGTTTTAGAATTTACATAAATTTAGATAATAGTAATTGAACAAAGTGTACACATGAGATAATATCTCGTAAAGTACACCATATCTAAGAAAAATAAAAAGCATACATTTCTTGCTTCGGTGTTCGTTTGCCGATGTATTCAAGAAGATATCGTCCTTTCTAATAAGCACTTTTGTTATTTCATTTACATGTATGAATAGTTTTTACATGCTACCGTATTTGTTTTTTTATTTAATTTTTGAATTTATTTCGAATTAGTTCATTAATTCAAGTTCAACATATTTTTGTTATCATGTCTGTGTTCATCCAAATTGATGTTCTATTTATAAATGCAGTCAATTTCATTCAAAGTAAACGACGATGGTAAGTTACACACTTCTTAATCTATGATGATTAGGGGGCTTTTTTCGTGCACTTCTCACTTTCCTCAAATTGACTTAATTATATGAATTAGAAGGCGACTCATTTACAGAATTCAATGCTGGATTAGTAGCATTATTATATCACCCCAGACGTAGTCGGTGTGACATGTTGTTATTCTACGTTTATTCTGATTATTATACTATTCTTCTTTTTTTTCTTTTCCCAATAATTCTTGTTCGAGCGATTATTTTTTAATGGCTGAAAGGGAACCTTTCGAATTTTGCACAAAGCTGGAAAACCATCTATCTGAAGATGTATGCTATGCGTTTAAAATGTTCAAAATGACTGCCAGTCCAAAAATGGCCACCAAAATACGTTAAAATTTGAACTTTGACGGATTTCAACAAAAATTGATTTCTAAGTAGATTTTGACGATGCGAATAAGATGGAATCGTTAAAATGGGTGGTCCGGGGTGACATCGGCTATTGCTCGCAATTGCAAATCTAGATATGTTTATAATCGTGATTCTATCAAAAGTGTGAAAACCACTATAAGATGTAGCAGTTTTTATGCCAATGTTGTATGCATATGAAGATGAACATATCAATGATGCTACATTTATATGCATAAAAACAAACTGAGTAACTGCATAAAATCTATTCAGACTCCAAATGTTTCGAAACAACTTATTGCATCCAGTATATAAAAAAATCAATTAATATGTTTTCTGAAATGAACTAATAATAATAATCATCTTTTGTTGTCTACAGGTAAACAATAGTTAATGGTTTATAAATCAACTCTTCATTAAATACTGAAATATTCACGACACGGGGAATGTTGTCGATGTACGTTTCTGAATATAAAAACCTTTTATCTGGTGTACGGTTGTGATTGTTTTTTTCAATGAACAGTTTTCCTTGACAGTTTCATATGAGAAATATAATTTTGTTATGTATTACAATCTACTGTGTGTTCAATCAACAATAATAGATTTAAAACGACTTTGACTCTTTTTCCTAATATTAGACCTACATACATGTACCTTGACTGTATAATACATGTATTTTTGCCGTTTAACGTTTTTATTCCTTTACAGGCGAAGATTCCCCACAAGATTGGTCAAGTCGAATTTCTAGATAGATTTGAATATTAAATCTCATTATACTTTCGTGTTGTGGTTATTTTTAAATGAATTTTAAGAAGAGATTGAAAACATCGACAATTATAAGGTCCCTCCCAGTAATGATCTCCACAATGAGATTACAAATTCATCGCAGGTAAACTAAGTCCTAGTTCAACATGTACAGGTTCTCGTTTTATAACATCGTTATACTTGGGGAGAAGAAATAAATACAAAAAAAAATACCGAAGTTGCATAAAATTAGTAAATTTCCTTATGCTCTACACGTGTTTCAAGGAGTAACCTCTCATCAGCAGCATTAAAATAAAAAAATATGAACAGCCATAATCCAAAAGTAGTCCTAAAAGATGTACTCATTCAAAAATACCGAAATAGCAATCCAAATCCAGTAAAAACATTGGAATAAAACATTGGAATAAAACATCATTTGAAAATTAAGTATTATCCTGTGTTTGTCCTGATAAATTAGTTACTTTAGGCACTTACCATATGGGTTGTATGTGCTCTGTGAAGCTTAGCATTTGTCTAAATTTTTGTCTTCAAAATGCTTGCTTTTTATCATAGAGACACAAATTTACAATTTACAATTTATTCATGCACCACATAATTTTAATCTAAAGACAATACACGTTTGAAAAATTGAACGGAACATTTGTTTATTTCTAGGCGTTTGATTTTTATGAGAGACACAAAGGTTACCAAAAAGTTTTAATCTAAAAACAATACAATGAAAAGAAAATGTATGAAATATTCGTTTATGTTTAGGCATTGGTATACAATTCAGTTCAATATCGCATGGTAGGAAATGTGGAATGTACATTTAAAATATCGGTCATACTTTTGCTTGGAGTGCTTCCAGTTACAATTTCCCAGATCTGGTTTCAATACCTGGCTACATTGATACAGGATACTATTTCAACATTAACAAAATACCGAAATTACTGTTTATTTATTTTGATTCTGCATATGCGCATTTCGACAACCTATGTTGATAAAACCAATAATAGTTTTGCTGCATGTAAGAGGATCGACATCAGAGGACAAAGTATATTTATTACAGGTTGTGGCTATAACTATAATAGCGAAGTGAAGGATTTTTTCAATCATAAATAAATCAGCAGAAAAATTGCATCATCCTTTTGAGAACAGAAGTATATCTCCTGAAACACCTTACCCTTTAGATTTATAATTTCAATATACGATGATGTACCATTAAACCTTTCCGAACCTGTAACAAAGGGGAAGAAATGTTTTTGTATGTCTACCCTCGCGCATAATGGCCCTTTCACACTAGCGCCCACGAAAAAAATACCTTTATTCGCCAATCATGACACTGTAAGAAGAAGAATAATTATATACTCACGCGTGCAGATGCTTGTTACAAATTTTTCCAGCACGCTGGTGTGTGTTGTGTAAGTTCAGATCACGCACTTTAAAACAATTTAAATGGGCGAAATCATCATGGATTCTTGACTTAGAATAGCATATTTTGTATTGTAACTTTATCATTATTATTTTAAGCCTCTTGTGTGACTTTCAAAAGTAAATAAATTACAGAAGGAAGGATAACAGGAAACACTTACAATGGCCGAACATTACAATCACATGTCACAATCCATCAGGGAACTGCACACGAAAAACAATAAAATGACAAATGACAAACATAAACAACGATAGGAACTCGGGATAGCCGGACTTGGTACCGGCACTAGCGACAGCTAGCGGTAGGGTCAAACCGGTTTATAGGTATCCAAACCTCCCCTTTTTCTATCTCGTTTCCCTATAGTATAATAAACATACAAATAAAAACAATGAACAAATATGGAGTAAATGCACATAAGACAATGTCCCTATATATACATGGTAGAACCAAGCAGAGGAACAACGCTTTTGTTGTTCTTCTTCATCTTGAAGTCATGATGAGACCTTCAACAATTAGCCTTAATCATCCTCATTGTAAGTTCAAGACGGCCCTGGCAACTGTTTGAGCGGAATTCTTTGCTCCAGGTCGAATAACATGGCAATCATGTGTTTTGTAATCAAAATGCGGGATGGTCATTAATCATAAATTAAATAAGCAAAATGCTCTTACATTCAATTTCATCCGTTGCCCAACAAGAGCACTAATGTTTTTAGCTACAGTGGAGATTACAACACATAGACAAACACAGGACGCTAACCAAGTCGATTGTTGCAAAACTTTGAAAATATGAAGGTATATCCATACGAAAAATTATCTCACGAACAAGTACACCATAACTGATGTATAGAGAGCATACATTTCTCGCATACTTGTATAAAGCTACAGTAGGGTGCAGACATAACCTCTCGTCCTTGTTAACTTGGGGAGCAGTCATGAGAACAGTCCTAAGTTAACTTGAAGTTAACTTGGAGCAGTCATAGAATCCTGACTGCTCTGACCAGTTATAGAGCCCTGACTGCTCTGACCATGCAGTCATAGAGCACTGACCACTCTAACCTGTTATAGAATCCTGACTGCTCTGACCTGTCATAGAGCCCTGACTGCTCTGACCAGTCATAGAGCCCTGACCACTCTAACCTGTCATAGAATCCTGACTGCTCTGATAGTCGTAAAGCTCCAAAACAATACAAGAACTGTGAATACTCGAAATTTAATACAGCGATGGATAAGTCCCACATTCCCTTCCAAGCGGAAGAACTGTGAATACTCAAAATTTAATACAGCGATGGATACGTCCCACATTCCCTACCACGGTCACACGATTCCCACAACAAACGCACACATTTTCCCACGTTGAGTGCAATTTTCTTCAATTTTGCCGTAACTCAATGTCGTAACCATATCAGAACTATCAGAAAACCGTCACTTTTATGTACTCGAAAAATTGTAATACTGTAAATTTCCATCATTTTGTAAAATAAACATCAGTCCTGTAGTAAATAAAATATCCTGCAAACAGCCACGAAAATATCAAATATTAGAAAAGGTGCATTTCACTTTAAAATGATGCACACCCACAATACTACAACTTGTTGTAATCTAACCTTAAATATATACAAAGAAAAAACAGATTTTCTTCATTCGATATTATATCGATGCCCGCAATACTTCAACTTTCTGTAATTTAGCCTAAGATATATAAGAAAAAGCAAATTTTCTTCATTGGATATTATATCGATGGCCAAATACTCCAACATTCTGTAATTCAACCTAAATATATAAGAAAAAAGCAGATTTTCTTCATTCGATATTATATCGATGCCCGCAATTCTTGAACTTGCTGAAATATAATCTAAAATATATAACAAAAGGCAGATTTTCTTAATCCGATATTATATCGATGCCCCCAAATTTCCAATTTCCAAAATTCCTTCAAATTTCCATAATTTAACCTAAAATATATCAGAAGAAGCAGATTTTCTTCATTCGATATAATACTGATGCCTGCAATACTATAACTTGCTGTAATTTAGCATAAAATATATAAAAAAAACAGATTTTCTTCATTCGATATTATATCGATGCCTGCAATACTATAACTTGCTGTAATTTAACCTAAAATATATAAAAAACAAGAGGCTCTCAAGAGCCTGTATCGCTCACCTGGGTCATGCTGACACAGTGAGTCAAAATAATCACAACATTTAAGGGTCTCATTTTGAAGTTTGCTGATGTTATATGATCCAAAATTAAACTATGTTCCCCACTGGCAGCTATTTTTGATGGGGCGAAGACCAACTGTCACCTTTCTTGAAGAAGACCATGTTAGGATAATTGTGGCTCACTTTGGTTCCGATTGGCATAGTATTTTCAGAGGAGATCTTTAAACGATTTCCCATGGGGTCCAAGGTTATACAATGTTCCCCGCTGACTGTCATCTTGGATGCTATGCGGACATGCTAGACACATTTTATGAAGGGGACCAAGTAAGGACCATTGTGACTAAGTGTGATTCCAATTGGCCATGTACTTTCAGAGGAGAAAATCTATGAATATGTTTCCCTATAGGGTCCAATGTTAAAAACACGTTCCCTCCTGCAGCCATCTAGGATATAATGTGGACTTGCTGAATACATTTTTAAAAGGGGCCACCTAAGGACCATCATGACTAAGTTTGGTTCCAATTTGCCCAGTATTTTCAGAGAAGATTCTTGCAATATTGTCTAATTTTGGACAAAGTTCCCCGCTGGCGGACATCTTGGATGACGTGCAGACTTGCCGGACAAAATTTTTAAAGGGGACCACCGAAGGACTATTGTGACCAAGTTTGGTTCCAATTGGCGCAGTGGTTTCAGAGAAGATCTTTGAATGTTTTCCTATAGGGTCCAATGTTAAGCCGCGTTCCTGCTGGCGGCCATCTTTGATATGATACGGACTTGGCAGACATTTTTTTAAAAAGGAGCCACCTAGGGACCATTGTGCCCAAGTTTGGTTCCAATTGGCCCAGCAGTTTCAGAGATGTTTGAATGAAAAGTTTATGATAGAAAGACCACTGACACAGTGATGGCAAGGCATAGCCATGCAGGTCAGTTATAAAGTTATGCAGGCAATGAAGTTAAGATGCTACTTAAATATTTATCTGGGAGAGATGTTTGCAAGGTGTGCAAACATAAATTACCATGGCATAGCCATGCAGGACATTTAGAAAGTTAAGCAGACATTGAAGGTAAGATGCTACTTCAGTACTTATCTGGGAATGATATTTCCATGGTGGGCAAACATTGACTGACTGGGACTTACAACATGTATTAATATACAATTATTATTAATTTGTGAAATAAGTATAGTTTATGAAAGTATTTTTGCAAAAAATGAAAAAAATTGTACAAAAAACACTTTTTTGCTCTTGATTATGTAACAAATACTTATTTTTGATAAAGAGATTGAAACGAATTTCTCTAAAACTTCAAAGAGAACAGTAAATTAAAGAAGATTTGAAAACAGATTTAAAGGGGAACAACCCATAACCATATGGCATTGATTTTTTTTTTTTTTTTTTTGTGAAAAAGAGTCAAGAACTACAACACAGGCGGTTGGATTTTCTTCAAAATTTCAGAGTATGTAGATCTTGATATGCTGAACATTTTTGCAATTTACACTTTACCTCTATCTGTTACAGTTTTTGATATAAAAAATAAAAAAGGCTTAAATTTTGAAAATTTTACGGAAAAAGGGCTGTAACTCTGAGACGGGTTTTCCGATTTTCTTCAAAATTGCAGGGTAGATAGATCTCATCATTCTGAACAATTTTACTCCGTCAGATTTTTGATATCCGCATCGGTTTTTGAGTTATTGGCTAAAAACTGCAATTTACCCATAGGTTCTATTTTAAGCACCGGCGGCCATGTTTTTCATCGGATCATAATAAAATGAGGATCGTTTGTACAAGACATGTCATAGATGATTACTATAAAGTTTCAAACCAATCCCTCTAGTAGTTTCAGAGGAGAAGATTTTTTAAAGTGAGCTAACGACGGACGGACGGACGACGGATTCCAAGTGATGGCAAGAGCTCACCCTGACATAGCCAGGTGAGCTAAAAAGCAGATTTTCTTCATTCGATATTATATCGATGCCTGCAATACTTCAACTTTCTCTAATTTAATCTAAAATATATAAGGAAAGGCAGATTTTCTTTATTCTATATTAAATCGATGACTTCAATACTTCAACTTTCTGTAATCTAACCTATAAATATATAACAAAAGGCAGATTTTCTTCATTCGATATTATATCGATGCCCGCAATACTTCAACTTTCTGTTACTTAAGGAAAAGCAGATTTTCTTCATTCGATATTATATCGATGCCCGAAATACTTCAACTTGCTGTAATTTAACATGAAATATATAAGAAAAGGCAGATTTTCTTCATTCGATATTATATCAATGCCCGCAATTCTTCAACTTTCTGTAATTTAACCTAAAATATATAAGAAAAAGCAGATTTTCTTCATTCAGTATTATATCGATGGCCAAATACTCCAACTTTTTGTAATTTAGCCTAAAATATATGATGAAAAGCAGATTTTCTTCATTCGATGTTATATCGATGCCCGTGATACTTGAACTTATTGTAATTTAACCTAAAATATATAACAAAAGGCGATTTTCTTAATTGGATATTATATCGATGCCCCCAATACTTCAACTTCCGTAAATTAACCTAAAATATATAAGAAGAAGCAGATTTTCTTCATTCGATATTATATCAATGCCCGCAATTCTATAACTTGCTGTAATTTAACCTAAAATATATAAGAAAAAGCAGATTTTCTTCATTCGTTATTATATCGATGCCCGCAATACTATAACTTGCTCAAATTTAACCTTAATATATAAGACAAGAGGCTCTCAAGAGCTTGAATCGCTCACCTGGACCATGGTCAATGCATAAATTCAAATAAACTTCTATGTTAAAGGGTCTCATTTTCAAACTATGTAAACAAATCTTTATGTTATATGATCAAACTATTTTCCCTATTGCCTGCCATCTTGCATAAGGGATGGATCTGCAGGACACAATTTTAAAGAAAATTAAGTGTTGTGCCAAAGTTTATTTCCAATTGGCCAAATGGTTTTAAAGAAGAAGGTCTTTGAATGTACTCCAATATTAAACTATGTTTCCCATTGGTAGCCAATTCGCATAAGGTGCAGACTTGAGGGACATCTGTTTTGAATTGGACCATCTAAGATGCATTGTGATTAAGTTTTATTCTAACTAGCAAAGTTGTTTCAGATAAAAAATTCTTTATGTGCTCTTTCCATACAGTCCAGTAATAAATTAAGTTCCCCGCAGATGGCCATGTTGGATGATATATAGGCACCAAAGTCACAATACTTAGTCAGCACCTCAAAGCATCATACATGCCATGTAGTAATCAAGTCAATCTGTGGTTCCCAAGGTTAATGTCGTCACTTGATCATTAAAGGCTTTATTTAACAAAAAAATTATTATGCAGGCTACTGCTTGTTAATTCATATCAGCAAAGCATACAGTACAGTGGCCAATCAAATACATTCATATAAGACTAAATATCTTATATACAAAAATAATTGTAACATATAATAAGGTAAAGATTAAGAAAGTTTTTTTTGCAAAAAATAGTAAAAATTTATACAAAAACACTGTTTTTGCTCTTAATTTTAAATTAATAATAATTGTTTTAACAATAGCAGGGAATTTCTCTAAAGCTTAAAAGAGAAAAGTTAACCAAAGAAGATTTGAACACAGAATTTAAAGGGAAATAACCAATAAACCATATGGCATTGAAAAAAAAAATGGTGAAAATCCATCAATAACTCCTACACAGGCCTTTGGATATTCTTCAAAATTTCACAGTATGCAGATCTTGATATGCTGAACATTATTCCAATTTACACTTTACCTCCATCTGTTGCAGTTTTTGAAACAAAAAATAAAAAATGCATAAATTTTTAAAAATTTACGGAAAAGGGCTATAACTCTAAGACGGGTTTTCAGATTTTCTTCAAAATTGCAGAGCAGATAGATCTTGGCATTCTGTACAATTTTACCCCCGAGTCAGATTTTTTATATCTGCAAAGGTTTTCGAGTTATTTGCCAAAAACAGCAATTTGCCCCTATGTTCTATTTTTAGTAACAGTGGCCATTTTATTTAGCCCTCTGACTAACCGAACACATTTTTCAAAGTACATACCATGGTGATGACCCAGTCCAAGTTTGGATTAAATTGGCCCAGTGGTTTCAGAGGAGAAGATTTTTAAAGAAAAGTTTACGACGGACGGACGACGGACGCCAAGTGATGGCAAAAGTTCACCCTGTCGTAGCCAGGTGAGCTAAAAAAGCAGATTTTCTTCATTTGAAATTATATCGATGGCCGCGATACTCCAACTTTCTGTAATATAAGAAAAAGCAGATTTTCTTCATTGGATATTACATCGATGCACTTAATACTTCAACTTGCTGTAATTTAATCTAAAATATATAAGAAAAGGCAGATTTTCTTCATTCTGTATTATATCGATGCCCGCAGATTCTTCAACTTTCTGTAATTTAACCTAAAATATATAAGAAAAAGCAGATTTTCTTCATTCGATATTATATCGATGGCCAAATACTCCAACTTTCTGTAATTTAATCTAAAAGCAGATTTTCTTCATTGGATATTACATCGCTGCCCGTTATACTTCAACTTGCTGTAATTTAACCTAAAATATATATGAAAAGGCAGATTCTCTTCATTCCATATTATATCGATGCCCTCAATACTTCAACTTTCTGTTATTTAACTTAAAATATATAAGAAAAAGCAGATTTTCTTTATTCGATATTATATCGATGGCCGCAATACTTCAACTTTCTGTAATTTAACCTAAAATATATAACAAAAGGCAGATTCTCTTCATTCGATATTTTATCGATGCCCTCAAGACTGCAACCTTCTGTTATTTAACCTAAAATATATAAGAAAAAGCAGATTTTCTTCATTCGATATTATATCGATGCCCGCAATACTTCAACTTGCTGTAATTTAACATGAAATATATAAGGAAAGGCAGATTTTTTTCATTCGATATTATATCAATGGCCGCAATACTTCAACTTAATTTTCTGGTATTTCACCTAAAATATATAACAAAAGGCAGAATTTTCTTCATTCGATATTATATCGATGCCCGCAATACTTCAACTTTCTGGAATTTAACCTTAAATATATAAGAAAAAGCAGATTTTCTTAATTCGATATTATATCGATGCCCGCAATACTTCAACTTGCTGTTATTAAACATGAAATATGTAAAAAAGGCAGATTTTCTTCATTTGATATTATATCGATGCCCGCAATAATTCAACTTTCTGTAATTTAGCCTAAAATATATAAGAAAAGGCAGATTTTCAAAAAAAACATGTGATACTCTATATGTTAATATGTTAATATTTTTTAAAGTTGTAAAGTTGCAGTTGTAAAAATCTATATTATCTTTCAAAAAACAGAAATAAGGGGACAACCAGTTGATTTTCAGGGGTGGGAATTGGGCGATTTTGTAAATAAATAATTTAATCTTGTTCCCAGCTGGGACTTCTATTAGTCCCAGGTCCCAGAGAAAACAAATAAATATTTTAATCCCACTTGTGTTGGAAATAAATAATTTATTTGTTCGAAATTTTTATGAAAATAAATAATTTTTCTAGGCAAAGAAAACGGGCAAATATGTCTATAAAATGTGGTCTTTTGAATGAAAGTAGTAAACGCACGTTACACGATACATACAATAAACGAAGATTGTTAAACGATACACGTACACGCTTTACACGACGAGTGCACACGATGCACACGATTAGCGCTAATTTGGGAATGTTGAACGTTTCCATTGCAGTCAGGGGTCTATGACAGGTCATCACTCTGTGAGCAGAACAGGTCAGAGCAGTCAGAGCTCTACGACCAGAACAGGTCAAAGCAGTCAGGATTCTATGACCAGAACAGGTCAGAGCAGTCAGGGCTCTAGAAAAGTTCTAAAAATAACTTAGAGCAGCTTTTATGACTGCTCTATGACTGGTCTAATTTATCTTGAAAACGGTCCTAAGTTAACTTAGAAGAGCTTTTATGACTGGTTCAAGTTAACTTGGCGAGAGGTTATGTATGCACCCTACTGTATATGGATTTATATTGATATTTTTCTTATTTTTTATAATCGTTCAACATACTTAAAAATCTCGCCACGATATAGCTGAAATATTGCTGAAGATGGCGTAAAACATCAACCAATCATCTCTTGCACGGGTAAATATTTTAAAAGCATCCATTCTCACCCATGTTCGGAAACACTTAAACCCGGCGTTTCGGGCGTGTTTGGGCCATTGGGCCCTGAGTCCGTCCTCTTCAGTGGTACGACTCAAACAGTTAATTTGGATATTATTTTCTATAGTTTAAATTTTGTCTGTAAAATGTTAAATTTTATGTCAGACCATATTCTAAATAAAAGCATCAATTCTCACCCATGCTCGCAAACACTTATACCCGGCGTTTCGGACGTGTTTGGGGCCATGGGACCCTGAGTCCGTCCTCTTCAGTGGTACGACTCAAGCAGTTATTATGTTCTATAGTTTTTATTTCTTTTGTATGCTACCACACAATATCCCATACCTATGGACCCCCTCCCCAAAAAAAAAATTGACCCCCTAAAAAACCCTCAAAAGACCTAAAAATGACATAAATTTTATCAAAAAAGCAAAAACAGCACAAAAAACCCTATATTT